>CAAKHG010000628.1:6820-44853 GCA_901007715.1 Dactylopterus volitans
TGGGGGGGGGGGGGGTGGGGGGGGGGGGGGGGGGGGGGGGGGGGGGGGGGGGGGGGGGGTTATCACAGCGGCAGGGATTAGCAGGGCAGACTAGCATGCGCGGGATCTGCAGGGCTCCACTCACATGCGGCGGTGGATTAAATGCACATGTGCATGCAAATGTTTTATGGTTTTGACATTCAAGTATGCTGCAGTCGGTCAATGAAGTAGACAGATGGGATTCGTCTCTTGGTTTTCTTTTCCGAACTCGAGATAACCGACGTACTCCGAGCATCTGTTGATAGTTTACTAAAAATGACTAAATCAAGGGCAACTGAAACGGCTGTTGATGTTTAACAAATATCATTTTTTTGATGAGCTTTCTTTGTGTGCTTTTTTTTTTCTTTCTTAAATTGAATACGTTTTTTTTCCGTATGGATTTTTTTACTTGCTATTAATTCACAGCAGCTCCCTGACACAGCCAGCGGAGTTTAAAAACAAAAACAAACAAACAACAAGAAAACTACAAGCAAGCAGCGGTATGATCTTTTCATATCCAGCGTTATCGACCGCTCACTGCTCGGGTCTTATGTCGTGGCTCAAATTCAGTCTGTCGGCCTGCCGGGTTGTAAATGTCACCCGAAGTAACAGCGCTACAACATTTCTGCTTTTGTCGTGAGAGAAAAATCAAACCCAAATTATCAGAGATTACAGAGGAAATTCCCTCCGGCTTCAGAAGCGAAGTGAATTGGAACTGAACCTCAAACTTGAATAATAGTCAAACCGCCATTTTGATCTACCCCACCACCCCCCAGCGATGGGCGCACTCGTGAAGAAAAGGGTGAAAGTAAACCGAAACAAGGAGCGGCGGAGTGTCCATGGGTTCAGTTAACGTGAAAGCTGCTGCGATTGCATTCATATGTTGAACCTCGGGTGTTTTCGAGGTGAAGTGGGACACCACATCTCCGTTTCACACTCAAATTCGGCGAATGTAAAGCCAGACCGCGAATGTGATCAGTGAGGGTTACCTGACAGCGGGCTCTGAGTGAGCCGAGCGCGTTTCCGCAGCGCCCGCTTGAACTGGGCCACGCCCAGGACGACATTCCTCAGCTTCATCCACAGGACGTAGCCGCCTCTGGTGCTGGAGGGCCATGTGCTCTCCAGCACCGCCTGGACAGGAGAAGAAGAGGAAGTCACGAGGAGAGTCCGGGGATGAAGATCCCAATGAAGATTGTCATGATGATGAGGTTTCCGACAGCGGATCGTTCTTGAAGTCCCCAAACTAAAACCACGCAGGGTTGGGCCTCATTTTGATCTGAACATCCTTCCGATTCCAGATCTTATCGAGTCCCGATTCTCGGAGGGAGTCCAAGGGAGGGAGTTCTTGGAGTCAAAGTGGGTGACATGGTTATTTCGTAGAGGAGTCAAATTTGGAACCCATTATCGGAGTTGAAACCCAATTTTTCGGAAACTTTCCAAGTGGGAACCAGTCCCCGATGCCCAGTCCCACTTGCAAACACTGTGTGAAGGGTTCCTTCATGTGACTTTACTGTTCCATTTAGTCAACTAAAAAGCCTGTTCTACATAAAACCATCTGGATTTAGTGTTTGATCAAAGCAGCACTGCTGTGGCAACCGGGGTCACAGTCCTGCTCAGCATCGCAGGTCGCACAGGATTCGTGTCTATCTGGTCAGGAATGTTCCACATTTACACTGACTGACTGTATATTTAGACATTTTTTTTCCCAAGTCTAACAAGACAAAAACACAATACTCACATTGCGATATACATATTTGAAGAGTTACCGTCCTGTTTAATGGTTGGTCTTTGCTTCACGCAGTCCCGATTTGACTGGATTTCCAAAGTTTGTGTTAGACAGTGAAATCCATCTTCCGTCCGTCTAAAATACTTTTTTTTTTAAAGTTACAGCATCTTAAATGAGTCAAACTTGTGCCAATGCGAGACAAACACTTTTTTGCTCACGAAGCGAAAACAGCCCAAATGTCCCATTTGAGAAGGAAGGGACAGGATGAGGCTTCCTGAAGTGTGAAATGGAAAAGTGACTTCCTCAGTGGTCATCTTCACTCTCTGCTCATCGATCCAGCAGTGCCGGTCACGCGTGGTGTACTCGAGTAAATTTCAAAAAGAGCAGACAGACACCATCAATCCTGCCACATTACTCCAGCAGGACGATCACCTGTCATGTAGGTTTTTGCGCTGATCGGAACGCCCTCGCTTACCGCGCAGCCGGCGAGACTCTTCTGGAGCTTCGCTCAATCAAGTAACATAGTTGGTAACTTGGGCAAAATTTGGAATCAGAGGACCTTTGACCTTTATGGTAAACCAGGCCCAACGGCAGCTTGAAAGCCAAACAGAAAAGAATACGCAACCAACTGTGAACTAGTCGGGTTTCCCACCAACACACCCGCACAGGATAAAGTAAGTTGGATATTAAATGGTATAATATACTCCTATAAAATAATAATGACATCCGTAAGGCACAGTTCAGCCAGGGAACAATTCCATCCGACAGAGTGGCTCTGCAAGATGCCCACCCGACTGGTATCACGCTGAAGACTCATTGTAGCCTCAGATGAGCGTACGTTTTGCAGACTTATGGATTCTGAGTCCCATCATGAAGCATCTCGACAGTCAGAGCAACCACTTACTCCGCCTGTGCAAATATGGGAGTCTGAATTTTGCAAACTTTGAAAAAATATATATATATATATATATATTTATATATACAACCCTGTATTCATTTTCAACATCGTTAAATTCCACAATTTTTTTTTTAAAAACTTTTATTTGATTCTTTACACTGACAGTTCCACATGTACCAGCTCATTCATTCCAGTCGCTCCTTTAATTTTCAGGAATTTTGCTTTCAGTATCTCTTTCCGCTCAGCTTTCAGGGTCTCAGTTGTCAGTTTCCCTTACGTAACTAAATTCTGTTATTGTCAAAAAAAAAAAGAGGCTGGCGCATTGCAAAGCTTAACATAAGCTCAGAAACTTGCAGTTCCGCTGCAGATGGAAGCCGCCCCTCTGTTTGCCTATCAAACGCCTTCAAACAAGCCCAGCCAGCGAGAAAGAAAAAAAGGCCACGATGCGGCGGCTTGGATAGACACCATTTATGTCTGTAGACGAATAACAACCCCGAGACTCCAGAATTTCTATTGAGGAGAAGGAATGTGATTCTCTGAGGTGTCAAAACACACAGGAGTTACTTCTTATTATGGCCTTGACTCTAACAGCCTCCTCCCGCATCTACCAATCTACTTTTATGCCGCCCCGGCTTGACAGATTAATAGTCAACGATTCATCCTGACACTTGTGTGTGATCACACACCAGGACCACAGCAGGCGCCCACAACATGCACGACAACAAAAAACCTGAACCGCACACGCCATCAGTGTCTGTCTGTGGAGGCGTTTCTGTGGGGACAGGTTCCCCTCCTGAGTAAGTAACAGCCAAAGAATGAATTTTACTAACGAAGCAACCAATGTTCATCATGTAATTGTGCAGAAAACCTGCACTTATCGGCCACCTCACCAGGTACGCCAGCTCAACTGCTTGTAAATGCAAATGTCTCATCAGCCCATCGCATGGCAGCACCTCAATATACTCAGGCGTGTAGACGTGGTCAAAGAGGATCTGCTGAAGGTTCAAACCGGCATCAGGATGGAGGAGAAAGGTGGTTTAAGCGTCTCTGAAGGTGTCCTGGTTGCTGGTCTGAGTGTCCCAGCAGCTGCTGATCTACTGGGGTTCTCACACACAACCATCTCTGGGGTTTACAGAGGATGGTCCCACAAAGAGAAGATACCCAGTGATGCTGGGTTCTTTGGGAGAAGATGCCTTGTTGACGCCAGAGGTCAGAGGTCAGAGGAGAACGGCCAGACCGGCTTCAGCTGATAGAAAGACGACAGTTACTCAATGAACCATTGTTACAACCAAGGTCTGTAGGAGAGCATCTCTGATCTCACAACACCTCCAACCTTGAAGCAGATGGACCACAGCAGCAGGAGACCACACCGGGTGACACTCCTGTCAGCTAAGAACACACAACTGAGGCTACAATTCACACAGGTTCACACAATTTGAAAAATAGAAGATTGGAAAACGTTGCCTTCTTAGCACACTTTGGTCTCCTTACTACCATCTGAGCATCGTTCAAACACCACACCCAATCTGAGTGTTCTTGCTGACCATCTCCATCCCTTTATGACCACATTGGATGGTCATAAAACTCAAACCATCTCCAACTGGGTTTCCTGAACATGACGACGAGTTTGCTCGGCCTCCACAGTCACCAGCTCTCAATCCAGTGGAGACCTCCTGGATGTGGTGGAACAAGACATTCACATCACGGACGTGCAGCCCACAGACCTGCAGCAGCCGCGTGGGGCTCTCATGCCGATATGGAGCAAAATCTCCAAGGAATGTTTCCAGCACCTTGTTGAATTGCCGTTCTGAAAGCAAAAGGGGGTCCAGCGCGGTGTACCTAAGGAAGAGGCCGGTGAGTATATACACGCCCTCCTCTGACTGCTTTAAAATACAGCACACAGTCTTTCTCAGGGACGTGAATCCACCATTTTGAGAAACCGCATGCGATCGGTGTGATGTAGCGTCATGTGTTACACAGCAAATGGATCTTAGTATATTCATCGCGGAATCATCTCCATGGATCCGCTGGACCTTTCTTGCTCCGAGTCAGTCCGCGTCCACATCAGTCGTGACTGACGGGAAATAATAAGACTTCCCGGAGATTTGGTTGATATTTGGCCATCGCAGTCGCGTTCACGCCAAAGTATCAACGCATCATTAAAATGGCGATGCCACTGGCCCCAGGAAATTCACAGGATTGGGGGGAGGGGAGATATCGTGTATGTGGTTTACAACACTAGTACATAAACGTAAAACTGCGTGGGTTATTGACCAGTCGCACCAATTATCCATCCATAAACCGAGACGTCTTTTTGCGATTGGGCAGAAGCGTGCATGACATACCAGCCTCGACTGGCAGATTTTACAAAACATCACTATTTCAACCGTACAATACTGTATGAAGGGTTGTCTTTTGTTTGGGGTCCAGACTTTTACATGTTAGTACACATTCACAGTAGCGAGAGCCACCAAATACCTGTAAAACAGGTTCCCCTCCGCCCCCGTCCTGACTGAAGGGACCCAGCAACCCTCAAAACTAACTCCGCACCGTGCAAAGACGCGGGGCGGGTTACCTTGTTGTAGTAGCCGTATGTGATGGCGTTGGGGTGGACGCCGGCCTTCTTCATCTCAAAGAGGACCCTGACTGCGAGGACCGGCTGGCCGTACTGTCCACACAGCTGCATCAGCACCCTGTAGCACACCTGCAATTATGGACAGGTGGTTTCACACTCCACTCCGACACAAAATGAAGGTGTCTAGTAACCACTCGGTTTCTACAGACGGGGGTGAATTGTTTAAATAGTTTGATATAGTAAGATCTACACATGGAGCCGGTGTACCTCGTCAGGTGGCTGCAGCTTCTTGGCCTGCATCTTCCGCAGGACGTCGTAGGCGGTGCGAAGCGCCCGAACCTTGGAGTGGCAGACCTTCACGTACGCCGGCAGGCAGATGAACCACAGGCCGTAGCAGTGCCGCAGCAGGCATTTGGACCACAGCTGGGGGATGGACGAGTACGTCTTGGCGAGCTTCTGGGCCGACTTGATCTCCTTGAGGACGGTGAAAGGAGAGTTGTTCTTTTCACGCAAAAGCAAAAACGGCCCCGGCAAAAAAACGTGGGTAGAGTCTGAGTTGGAGGCAGCGGCGCGACCGAGCAAGCGTGGCTCTGAAATCTAATCTCTTTAACAAGCACCTCCGTCACGCTTATTTAGGTGAATGACATCCATTGCGAGGGATTAGCTAGCTGCCTGAATTTTATTTTTTTTTCTGCCTCAAGCAACAAGAGGAGTGATTTCTCAAACCACCTCCCAGGCCTGGTGGCAAATAAAGTAGGTGAAATGTTTCAGATAAGAACAACCTAAAATACTGCCTGACCACAAAGGTGAAACACCGCCCCCCTGCCACCTTTGACCCTCCGGGCCTCCCAGTGTGAGCTGCAGGCTCAAGGTGAATAAACATCACCTCATGATTTATTGCTATAAATCCCCCCTCGGGGTCGGTCACATTGTTAATCTCGCGGTGAACTCTTGACTTTTTTGGGACTCCAAACAGCCCATGTAACTGCAGCAGATCACCAGATAGACCGGCAGGGCGACCAAGTCCATCCAGCCGCGACACGCCGACACTTACCCCCGCTCACACTCGCCGTTATGCATGTCAACGTAAACCAACTTCTAGCTTAACCACAAAGCAGTCTTAACCCTCAAACTAAAATGCTCAACGGCAATTGATATTGTCCAATCATGTGTGTGTGTACATCAGCCATAACATTACGACCGCCGCGTGGCCACCATAGAGTATAATACAACAGCCTCTGCAATCAGTTCTCCCTTCAGGAGGAGTTTTATGTTGGATTGTGATTGAATGTGTGTGAGAGAGGTGTTGACATGTTTGAATGACTGTTATTGCGACTGTAGTTTGTGACGCTGTTGAAATGTGCCTGAGAGTGCGCCGATGATCATCTCTGATGCCGTTAGCATCACGTTCACGCTCATCTGTAAAATACAGCTTGTGCATCAAATAACTGTAAGACTTTTGGCGCTTGCTCATTTATTCTCCAGTCATCTGACTACATTAAGCACTTCTTGTTTCACAGCTTGTGCTCCTCTTCGGCTGATGGTTTCAGGTGTTTAGAGGCGCAGGAGCTCCGCATGTTAACGGGTAAATTGATGAGTCAACGAGGCCGGTTGCTGCCGCGCTCACCTGCTTGGTCCTCCTGAACATGGGCGCAGGGCTGGTGGGACAGTTGTGGCGGGCTGCCAGGCGTGAGGAGGGGGTCCGCGGTCCCTCCACGGGGTCGAAGAGGTCGAGGCTCAGCACCGGGAAGCCGTCATACCTGATGAACAGCAGGCGTCGTCACGCATTTCCCTGCCGGCGATCCCACGCGTTCTGCTAAATCATCCGCTTTCCCCCCCCAAGATGCACATTTCAAGCTCATCAAGAACCAACCGGCACTTTGAGGAGGTCGTTTCATGTTGAGATGTTGCCAAAACTCACTTATGTTCGCAAAGGTTATAGTGCTCATAAATAGGGTTTGCTTGTAATTATCTATAAAGAGAGCTCATAAAACATCGGGGAAGCTGTTGGTCATTACGCAATATGAGAAGATCCTAAGTGGTGCTGAAAAATCTGGCCCATACGTGGATCCTCTCCGCCCCGGTAAGCAAGCTGGACTCCTGCTCGTCCACATAACGGCGGTTACAAAAAGAAAATACCCAACATTCAACCCACTACTTGTATTCCGATTTTTCTGTTTCATCCAGCCGCTACATTGTCATTCACGGCAGACGTGAAGCAGGGAGCTCGCTCGCAGAAGCAGCCGTACGCAGTTTCCGTTTTACAGTAGGAAGAGCACGAAAATGGTTTAATTAGATATTTCATATAGTGTGTCAGGGGTCAGTCGGGTGATTAATGCATCGATGTATCAAGTCATTTCTGGCCTCCAAGATACAATTTCAGCCAAGATTATATGTGAGACATTAAAAAAAAAAAAAAAAAGTACCTAGAATAAGATTGAAAATCAAGAAAGGGACAGGCGGCAGTGGCGTTTGCTAACCTGTAGCAGAGAGGATGCTCCTCCCCCTCGGGCAGCGGGTGCAGCTCCGGCGGCGTGATGAAGACCGTGTGCTCGCTGCGCTGGGATTCGTCGATCTCTATCAGCCTGGCGTCCTCCGCCCTCTCGCCGTCCACCTGCATGCCGCAGCGCAGAAAACAAAAAAAAACAAAACGTGAAGCTGGGGTTGCAGTGCCGCGACCCTTCATCTATCATAATATGGGCGAGGGAAATTGAGCTAGAAAAGTATGGACATGTAGGGAAAAATTAACACGTTTGTTCCGCGACGTAGATTTTAAAAATGAGCGCGTATATCCTTGCTTTTAGCTGCGCATGCTAAAAAGTGCAGTCACGCAGTTTGTAACCTGGGCAGCTCTCGAAGCCTAACGCTTGAATATTGCACTGGAAGGGGACATTTTCCTTGGGCCAGAAAAAAAAAGCTCACGTTTCAACCTCCACGGCTCTAAATTTGCCATGTTGAATTATATTATTTATATAAATGACCCGTGGTGCGATGGTGAGTGTTTCCAGAGATGACAAATCTCTTCCAGAACCCCAGAGGGACCCCCCCCACATCATACGTGCGAGCTGGTTTTAACATCGTTCAAGCATGAAAAGCAAAAACTACTGTGTTGCCCAGAAATGCCTAAAAAAAAAACAAAAAAAAAAACACGTGAAACTGAAAAGATTTATAGAGTCCAAAGAAAAATCAATAATTCCCTCGTCCTGCGTGTGTGAGTGTGTCCATTCATCCATTAATTAATCCAGTTGAGTGAATGGATAAATTACCTCTGGACTTGGTCCATTGACTTTTTTTTTTTTCCCCCACCCAGACAGCCGTTTCACTTTTTATGCACATCATAACTCCAATGAAAGATGAAATGTTTATATCTAAAAAGGGCAGACCGGCTGGTACATTGAACGCTGCACTCAGTTCCTGCAAAGCTGAGACGGACGTTCTGGGGGTGGGGGGGTGGGGAGGGGTGGAGGGCAGCTGTCTTATTTTTGAAAGAAAGGTGAAAATGTAATTTCTGTGGCTGTCGCCTGTCATTTTCAGCGGTGACATTCTGGGTTTTCAGCCACATATTTTAGGCGTGCAGCCAGGTAGGAGTTCGCTGTCAATCTGAAAACAGGAGGTCTGAGCTTCATGGTGGATGAAGTGGTAAATGACAAGCTTTTGCCACAGCAGGCAGCAAATCTGTTTATGCTGGATGGCAGTGAGGCGAGTCACTCGCTGGAAGTTTGTAATTTAGTCAGGTTAAGTGTGACTGATTGAAGTCTGATAATGATCTCATTTGGCGCTCAAGTGTGGGAGACGGAACCATCAACTCAACTGGGTGTGGTTTGGGGCGTTCGAAGCTGAGGGGCCTTTCGTTATTTGTCTTTTACACCACGTCACAGACACAGATGCAATGTTTTGTTGCGTATTTCTGATTAAACCACAATATGAGTACAGTACAGCAGCTTGGAGTCGGTGTGAAAGGAGATTTGAGAGGATCAGCTGAGTTCCCCTCGACATCGGGGTGGAAGTAATCTAGACATATACACCAAGAACCACAGCACACTGGAGAAACTATAGTACATCTCTGTATACACCAATCAACCATAACATTATATGCCTAATATTGTGCAAGTCCCCCTTTTTCCACCAAAACGGCTCTGACCCATCAAGCTCTGGACCCCATCAGACCTCTGGAGGTGTGTTGTGGTATCTGGCGCCAACTTCCTTAGGAAGTTGTGAGGTGGAGCCTCCTTGGATCTGGACTTGTTGGTCCAGCACATGCCACAGATGCTGGACCGGATTGAGATCTGGGGAACCCGGAGGCCGAGTCAACACCTTGAACTGGTTGTTGTGTTCCTCAAACGTTCCTGAAGCATCGTTGCTTTGTGGCAGGGAGCATTATCCTGCTGGAAGAGGCCACTGCCATCAGGGAATACCGTTTCCATGGAAGGGGGGACATGGTCTGCAGCAATGCTTAGGTAGCTGCTACGTGTCAGAGGAACATCCACATGGATGGCAGGACCCAAGGTTCCCCAGCAGAACATTGCCCAAGGCATCACACTGCCTCCGCCGGCTCGCCTTCTTCCCATAATGCATCCTGGTTCATCATATATGTCTGTACATGTTCTCATTCGTCCAGGTCATACGTTCGTTCAATTGGATTTGGCTGTGTGTCTGGAATATGTTTCGCCCCTTATCCAAGTGGGCTTCATTAATCCAAGCCGTTCCCAAGACTACAGCTGGCTAGTCTGATGTCTGGTCTTTACGTCTTCCAGACACACAACCAAGTCCATCTGACCTGATTCAGTTCTTTGGGGTGAGCCATCAGCCTGGGCCACCTTCTTCCATTGCTCTGGGGTCCAGTTCTGATGCTCACGTGTTCATTGCTGGTGCGTTCAGCAGCCTTCTATCAGAACCAGCATGAACTTTTTCAGCTCCAGTTGCTGGTCTGCTGGCCAGCTTTCACTCCCCACATGCATCAACGATAACCCTGTCGCTGGTTCACCGCTGTTCCTTCGTCTGACCACTTTTCAATCATAACCCGGTCTTGTGGCGCTTGCCCATTTTTTCCTGCTTCTAGCGCATCAACCTTGAGGACAAAATGTTCACTTGCTGCCTCATATATCTCACCCACTGGCAGGTGCCATGGTAACTAGATAATCAGTGTTATCCACTTCACTTGTGAGTGGTTATAATGTTATGACTGATCGGTGTGCTGTTAGTTATGAAACCACAGGAACATACTGAAGCATGTGGTTGGGGGAGGAGAATCAGACCAAATTACGGGTTAAAATTGGACAGGTGGGTAAATCTAACAGCATTTACCTAAGCTGACATAACTGTTGGTGCATTATCATTTATGAATGTTTTTTCCTGACTTCTGCTTACTTGATTTTAGACTCTATTGTCTCCCTTTAACTTTTTGTACTTGAGTGTAAACTAGCTGGGGGACATTTCGCGTCATTTTTAACAACTCGGATTTCTCCAGCCTCCCCCCCCCCCTACTTGTCATGTGGACTCAAGCATGGATGATGCACTTCTCCGCGTCGACTCCGGAGCGCCGTGATGGGAAGCAGTTCGTCTGACAAACGGCTCATCTGTCACTTCAGGCATCAGCGAGAAATCAGTCGGCGGAGACAGGTGAGACGAGAGCGCCGGGCCCCGCGTGGCTCGCAAATACTCCGGGGGCTTCAACAGCGGCTCGGGGCACAAAACAGAGGCGCCCAACTGTTGTCAGCATGAGTGCAATTTTAACAGGTTCTGTCCCCGTCTGGCGCCGTCATCATTTATATCTCGACAACCGAAATTTTGGAATTCCGCCGTGAATCAGCGTCAACAAGTCTCGCTCTCCACTCAAATGATCGGGCCGCTATCAGACAGAGATGGATGAAGAGCTGCTCCAGTGTTTTTGTGGGATGGATGAATCTGAAAGGCGCAGTGAGCAGGGTCTGGAGCTCCTGCTGCGGCCTCCCCAGACCCAGCCTGCTCATTTATGCCCTCGACAGTGGACGCTGGTTTTTAGTCCATTTCTTTTGAATCATTTGAGCTACCTTTCTAAGTCCCTAAGGGCTCAATAATGGACATCCTGGCCTTTCCAACGATATCTCTCGTTATCGGGTGGGATAAGCGCAACCTGGTTTTCATGCCGAGAAAAAAATGCAGACCACAGAAACACAAAAGGCTGCCTCGTGTAGTGGATTCTGGTCCCAGTTATTAGTTTAATTTACAAAGTTTGATTAGAAAATAGATTGACATTCTTGTTTTCTTGTCAGCCTTTTTCAATTTTAAAGTGTTGCTGTTTTTGTTTTTACAGTAAAATTGTTATATTTCTTAAAATTATAAATATCTTTATAAAATTCTAACTGGTGAGGCCAGAAATTACAGAAAAAAAAGTTCACTAAAAGACACTTTTTCCCCTCAGTTCTCAGGAGGACAGAGGAACCGGAAACATTTTGACAATCCTCTGATTAGCCATAGCATTATGACAGCAGACAGGTGAAGTGAATAGCACTGATGATCTGGATACCATAGGTGGGCAATATTAGGCAGCAGATGAAGATTTTGTCTACGAAGTTGATGTGTTAGAAGTTGTTCGGACGGGTCAGGGTGCCCATGTTAGCGCGTCCACTGCCAAAAGTGCCAACGGCGGGCATCAGAACTGGACCACAGCACACCCTCAGAGGTCTAGTGGCTGAATTGGCAGCAAAAGGGGGGCCTATACAATATTAGACAGGTGGTCATAAGGAAGATTGCTGTAAAAAGGGCTTGATATAAAGGCTTAGAAGCAATTACGGTGAGACGAGTCGTGCAGTTCTTATTTTCCATGTGTCCCAATTTTACAGCCAAACCTCTATTTGTAATCTTCATAAACCCACTGACTCATTAAAGTGCAGCCATGCGATACTTACAAGCACCCTTCAAATCTACAGTTTCATCTATACCGCTTTTAATTTGCTGTGTATTTCGTTGTCTTTTTGCGACGGTTGCTCCGCTGGATTCAATTAGCGCAAGGGACTAATTTCCCTCGGGGATCAATACATCACGCTTATCTTCCTGTATGTAACTGCTGAATGTGTGAGTTTGTGTGCAGCGTGCTTCCCCTTCTTCTGGAGGAGATAACGTAACTCATCCCCAGTGGAGAATGATAGTCGGAGGGTTTGATCGTCCCTGTATGGGAGGACAAGGACGCCGCTGTCCCGCCGCAGGCCTGCGAACGCGGGGAAGGGAGGCGGTGGATGTCGGCGTCTGGATTCACTATCCCCCATGCCACAGCCGGCAAATGCATCTAAGGACAGCCGGGTCTATTTCAGAGTCTGCTGCCGACATCACCTGCGAAAAACTGGTGACCTGCAGACGCGAGCAGGGCGCCGAGGGACCGAGTGAACTTTTAAGACTGCAAACACACAAACTGCAAACGGTCTGCAGGGGTCAAACCACTCAAAAGCGCTCCCGGCGGGGCAGAGGAGAGACACCGGCAGCCTCACCGTCGCTCGCGCTGTCACGCAGCGAAATATGAGCCCGGGGATGTTAAAAAGCAACAACTCAAGCTCCTGCCTCAAAAAAAAAAAAGGAAAAAAAATCTGTGAAGCACTAAAAGCCCTTAACTCACTGGAGTCATGAAAAATTGAGGGCAGAAGTGTTGAGAAAGCGTTTGCGTGGGTTTAATGTGAAGCTGCCGTTTTGCTGAATGTGGATGGTGAATATTCCACTGTTCATTTAAAATGGAGAAGAGTCTAAGTTTAGGAAGATGCTTGCATCATCTGGAACGTATGGAAATTGCAGGTTGGGTGAGCGAGCTCACGAAAGCCCAGGTGAAAAGCTGCCGAGGTGGAACATAGTCACCGCCGTCGGGACTCTGGAGAAAAGTTCCCGACACAACCCATTTTGATGGTTAGCAAACTTTCCGTTTGCCAGGACCACAAACAAAAAATCCAAATCTAGACGCGTAATATCGAGGATTGACCAGATAAGAGCGACAGACTTACCTTTCCCCCTTTGTCGGCGCTCCTCTCCGAGCTGAACAGCTGAACAAAGAGAGGAGAGAAAGCAGATTTGGTGGAAGGAACATGGGACCGGGTGGAACCAACAATGCGACCGTGAGATGAACATGGAGACGTCTGGTGGAAATTAACAGTAACAGTGAGACGTGGGAGTGGGGTTTTTTTTGCATATTTTTTTGCGAGAAGCTCCAAAAGTGCGCCCTCGGCGGCGCGCGAACCGAGCTCACTTTGTCCACGCAGTCGTCGAAGAAGGCCAGACTGGCGTCCTTGTCGCTGACAAAGGAGCACTCCTCGATGAAGCGGATGAACATCTGGGTTTTGGTCATCAGCGAGTAGAACTTCTGGTGGGAGCGATCGCGGCTCTTCAGGAACCCTGGAGACAAGGAACGTTGGCGTTAGCCTTCACGGCGCAGGGATCTCGCCGCTGCCCCTTTCGGCGAGGCCGCGTTCATTCCCAAAGCCGGACTCGTCCGCGCTGCTGAGCAGACTGAAGGACGTCTTTCTGAGGAAGTGAGTGTTTGTGTGGTTAAAACATTCATTATCTCCTAACAGGCTCGACATACAGTGTGTGTGTGTGTGTGTGTGTGTGTGTGCGCGCAGCTTCCATTTGTCTTGGTTTCCGCGAAGCGAGCCAACCCGGCGTTATTAGCGTTAATGGCCAATTTGGGACGAGAAAAAGCAACATGGTGAATCGCTTCCTTAATAGACGCTGAGAGCAGCCTAAGTGTGTAATAAGCCTCCGCTGCCGTGAGACCGAGAGCAGGATGGATGGCCGCTGGCCCGCGGCGCAGAGGCGGAGAGGCGGAGGCCGGGCGTCCCTGCTGGCTGACGCGCACTTCCTGCAGCTGGTGGATATTTTCACTGCCTGCTTGAAGCCTCCATCATCCATCGATTCCGACCACACCCCTCCAACTGGGCTCGCCGCGGAGCCGCTCGCCTCCCTTCCAACGCCGCCGCTCGCCGAACCTCTAGACCGGCGCCTGAATCGGCGAACGGGCCATTAAAACCGTGACGTTCTCCCCACGCTTGCGGGTTGCATTTTATAGTTTCTTGCTTTCTCACCGTTGCGTATCAGTGAAAATCACTTCCAGACTAAGATGTGATCAGTCGTCCCACCCTGACGGACTAAAGCTAATTACTGCATGTTGACAAAACAATCTCACCTCGAGGTCCTTTTAATTGCTTAAAAAAAAAATAAAAAATCACATTTTCTCAGCAGACGGCCGCTTTACACGCGGGAAACGTCTCCAGAAGGATCTACAAAAGGCTCCTTTAGGTGAAACTGTTTCGTCAGCTGCTTTTTCCAAAACCAAGATTGTCCCCAAAGTGCTTGCGGAAAAGAAAAAGAAGAACTTAAACATCTACAATCTAAAGCACCGAACAACAGCAGCCACGACCGCATTAAGACTCGTGCATCATCTGCTCGGGTGGGCCAGAGCTCTCAAGAACACAAGAACACATCCTCAACGCAGCAGCTGTGCTGGGACTTGAGAAGGCGAAGGAGAAGTTAAGAGAAAGCCTCAGCTCGCGGTTTACAACTTCACTTTTGTCCCCCAGTACATCTGCGGTTTATGCTAATCATCTGTCCTCTGGCGTTTGTCGTCTTGAGGGAAGCTTGCATGAAAATCACACTGGAGGGGAGAAATGTTTCCTTTTACAGGGCGGCAGCAGGTACAAATGCGATTAAAGTGACGTGCTCAAAGTTCGGGTCATAATGGTTTAAACCTCCATTGATGGGAGGATTGGGGGGGGGTGGGGGGGGGGGCATCTTTTCCTCACGTCATTGCACAACGCGCTGTGCACCGCATCATAACTCGCCATTGGCAGCCGCTATTCTCCGGTGTGGCGGCGGTGATGTAACCCCGCTCCTCCTCGGCTGAGATGTGAGGCAGCTTTCGTCGGCTGCGGTCCAGAAGCCGGACCGAAGCCTCTGGAGCGTTCAGCAACTGCGATCGTAATCGACAAACGGCCTTGAGGCTTTAAACCCAGCATCCTCCCAACCCCCCCCGTCTCCCATTGTCTGTGTGCGCAGTGGGAATGTACACTTATGAAATATTAAACACCACAATCTGCTTCTCGAGGGGGCCCAGCTGCAGAGTCGCAGGTGCTGCAGATGACGTGGCGTTGTTGCCTATATCTATGGCCTCGTTTGTGCTAATCGCGCCCGGTAACCGTGCGGCCGCGGCTCAAGCGGGATTTACGGCCTCGGCCGAGGACGGAACGACGATTCAATAACCTCAACGTTCTCAAACCGCTCTGGGTGACGTACAAGATCCGATCGTGCCACCGACGTGTTTGACAAACGGCCCGGACCAGCGCACCGGAGCTGATGTTCTCTCCCCTCAGGCGGTTCACCTTTTAAATCAGTCACCCGTCTGGTAAGGAGGGGAGTCTAAAAATAAGCCTGAAGTCCCGCGTCCAGCAGGAACGGGAATTTTCATTCATGACAGCAACTGGTTTCCTCGCTTGTTGGAAGCAGAGGAGATGCAGCAGGCAAACCTTTTGACATTCAAAATGCTCAATAACGTTACCAAGCAAACTCTTTAGCACAAACATTACTTTCACAGTCGGGAAAAACAGGCCTGTCAGAAGATGGCAAAGCCCTTGTGTTGTGTTGATACACGAGACTTTGAATCACAGTGGGAAACTTTCCTTTTCTCTCTTTTTTAAAACCCGCAAAAAAGAAACCCTAATAAACCTCAGGCAGTTCCGTGGTTCTTAAAAGAGAGAATTTCACCACTTGGGGGGTTGGTCCTGCAATAAAACCAGGTTGCGCGTGCAGCAGAACTGCGCAAATATTTCTCTCAAGCTTGTGCTGCATGATCAAGAAAGCCGAACGAGAATTCGGCACAAATCCCGTAACAAACTGAAGGCTTGAGGTCTGCCAAGGTCACGGCCGCTTTCTAAAGTCTAGAGTCGCTTGAAATCAGCAGATGTTTTGGAGGGAAATTAGCAAACCAGTTTGTTGTCTCGAACATTCGGGACTGCTTACAGGAGACAGAATGCCGGAAATATCCAGCGCACGGAGGAGGAAGAGGCGGCGGCGGCGAGTCCAGGAGCGCTGACGGACCCCGCTAATGAGATTTCACGGAGGTCATGTTTTTCTTTGGATGAAGTTGCGTGCTGAAATGTTACAGCAAAGGCTTGGAACGCCCCGCGGGGCCGGAGAGGGTTCGGAGACGTGACGTTACCACGGGATCCCGGGGGGGCGGCGGGCTTGGCGTCCCGCGTGGCGGTTTAGACTCAGGTCAGCGGCTCTTGACGTCGGTTCGCTGGCGCTCGCGGGATGTTGATTTTGGAGCCTGACGCGTCCGTTCGCCTCGCGACCGTCTGCTCGGCGTGGAGCCGGCAGTTCTGGATGTTTTAAAAGCCCGCGGTCGACTTCAGACGGCTTCAGAGTGTCGGGGTCTCTGGGGGGGGGGGACTCGTCTTTCATTTGCATACACGTCGATCAGCCACAACATTATGACCACCGCATGTTCACCATAGAGTATAATACAACAGCCCTGCAATCAATTCTCCCTTCGTTTGAATGATCGTTATTGGGACTGTATTTTGTGATGCCGTTAAACTGTACTGGGTTCCACTGAGAGGCGTCCCTAATATTTTGGTCATCCCACTCATATGCATTAGGTTGACAAATATATTAGGGTCACCTCTCGGGGCTGTTGCGCCATATTCTATGGTAAACACGCCGTGGTTTTACTGATGTGGCTGATGGGTGTGTCACCCGCATTGTGGCGACGCAAATCTGGTTGAAAGTCGCCCGTTTCCCTTTAATCGTCTCTTGTTTTATTCACGCCACTGGAGGTTTTCTGGGATAAACAACGGCCTGTTCGATCATCACTGTCCTGCGCATGGGTGGATGGTTTCGCTGTTCTCGTGTGCAGCACTGACTGGTCTCCATTTGTGCAATGCTAATTTGTTTGTTTATCTCAATCTCTATTGCATTTTCTGGGCCGCTGGTGTAAATTTGGTTCTCCTTCGTAGGATGACAATAAAGCACCTTGAACTTTGAAGCTTGAGTGGCACCTCACGTACCCTGCAGGTCGAAAAGCGAGCTCGCGTCGGTGGCCTTCTCCGAGGGGGCCTGGGTGATGGGTCGCAGGAAGGAGCGGTAGCCCTTCAGGATGGCCGCCATGAAGCGCAGGAAGGCCTCCTGGATCTCCAGCTCCACGGTGTGGAGACTCTTCCCGCAGCTCAGCTCCGACGAGTCGCTCATGCTCAGCTCCAGCAGCCCGTCAGGCCGGTACTGACCTGCGGATTCACCAAAACGCAGTTGGCGGTGGAATAAACGTAAAAGGTTGGATCATTACTCTAAACCGAGGCTGCCTTAGGAGAAATGCTGCATGATTTGCATTTGGCTTGTCTGAGTAAGTATCCGTGTTACAAAATAGGATTAGGGCTCTGTAATGAGGATACACAAACGCCAATTGATCCACAGGTTTCATGAGGCTGAGGCGCCTGCAAAAGACCCCCCCCCCCCCCCCCCCCCCCCCCCCCCCCCCCCCCCCCCCCCCCCCCCCCCCCCCCACCGGCAGGCATTTCAATATTCAGCACTTTAGGGAGCAAGTAGGTCATTTTCACCTTCAGTGAATTAGAAAATTCATTTATTCGGTCTCATTCATCACGGCCGGGAGGATGCGGAATTGGAAAATTGTACAATCGTGGGATTATTGCTGGCTTAAATCAGATGAGTGGAGAGCACGAGAGCTCGGACTGAATGGAGGACAAATTGTTAGGGACAATAGCGTAAACATAAGAGTCGGAAGCTAAGAACAATGGGTTTTTTTGCGTTCCATTTTTAACACGTTAAAAAAAAAAACATTGACAAAATTAACGCGGCTGACAGAGAAAACCATTTGAAGACGCAGGACACAGCTGCCCTGCATTTACTTCTCATGGTGCTGACTTATGACGACCAAGGAAGAAGAAAACTGTGACCAATGAGGACGTGAGCCTCACCAGAGCTTCCTGGCTGAAGGTGGATGAGGACGAGGTCGGAGTTTTAAGAGCAAAGTTTAGCCCGACGGAACTTTGGAGGAAGCTGAAGTAACTTGCACAGTTTCCAAAAGACCAATTCAACCACCACAGAAGAAGAAATTAGTCACCGACCAATCACCTCAAACCAAAACACCCGACTGAAACTTTGTCTACGGGGGAAATCAGCGGCGATTTGATTGGACGGCTAAAAACCGCTGACCAATCGGCAGAGAAAGAGAGAGAAATGGCTCAGATTTAAGCATTTAAAATACATTTAAATATTGATTATTACCACCTTCAGTCTGATGAAGAAAAGCGATTAATCGCAATTAATCACGGCAAATCCTGCAATTAATCAAGTTAATTTTTTTTAATCAATCAACAACCCTATTATTTTCCTTTTGATTACATTCAGTGTGAGAAAATTTAATAATGATGTCTGACAACAACGCAGAAAGAGATCGATTCTCTTTTGACTTGTTACCTTGAATATGTGTTTCACTGTACAAGGAAAGCAGACGATACAAAAGAAAAATCACATGACTGGATTTTTGACCAGCGTTTGCTCCGCAGGTTCACGGGCAAGGACAATGGCTTCTTCAGCCTTTATTTTTCAGCCGGGTACTCACCGTCCAGCAGCTGCTGGTAGAGATTGCTCAGCACATTCATTAGGTTTTTGCAGGCTTTCTTTGGCAGGATCTTCCACGTCAGGGCTCGCTTATCTTCATTGCTGGAAAAGCAGAGGCATTTTGTGAGGGGCCGAGAAGTCTAAACCAACAGCGGCTCAGACCACCCTAACACCGCTTCTGCCCGGTAATGAGGCCAAACATCACGTGAACCGTGACTGACCCTACCCGACAATCCAGAAAATTGCATTCTCCCCGTATTAAACAAGTTTGACTGCAATAATAGCCACTTCCACCCCGGGCTCCGCTGTCTCTAAACATAGAACTCATGATCCGGTAGTTATGTGGTCTGAGAAAATAAGGATGGAAGGCCGCGCAGCTCGAGTGTGGCCCGTCGCCCTGTTGTTAACCTCGCACGCACTCGTTATGACAAGCCGACATCAGAGTGGAACCAAATAAAGTTCCACCAAAGTGTCTGCGTTTTTTTTTTCTTTTTCCACACAGGGAATGGCTGTGGGAAGGTTTTGGGTGGGGTGGGGAAAGGAGGGGGGCCGCGACTGCACTCACTGGAAGATGGTGTTGGTGTCCAGATCCACGCAGCTGACGTCCGGCGGGGGGTCGTAAAGGTCAAAGTAGCGGGAGTCCACGCCGACGATGAACGGACACGGGGCGCTCAGCACGTCGGCCAGCGCCAGAGGACACAGGGGGATGTAAGGGCATGGCCAGTGGAAGGGGAAGATCATCTGAGGAGGAGGAGGATGACGACCATGAGAAACAGGAAGCTTTGCGTGCAAATCCGAGACTATCCAGTTACTTACACCACCCTGAGATATCTGTGCTAAACGTACCAAACCTAGCTAAAAGAGCTCTTAATGACGTAAATTAACCTCCATCCACCAACATTACACGCTGTCTACAGCATTAAAAGTAAATAATGCTGTAGTTTCCTAACATTAGAAGCGCAATAAAGACGGATGCGTCTTTATTACCTATGGGGACGGCGAGAAACCGGCGAGCGCGGTAACTTACAGACACTAGAGCCTCGGTGACGCTGGTCAGGACAGCCGGCCGCAGTGAGTGAACCAGAATCTTGTGCTCGGTGACGGCAAACACCAGCAGGGTGACGGCGTTCTCGGGTCCGAGGTGCTGGAGCAGCGTGGAAAACCGGCCGCCGCTGGAGGAAGAACGCACAAATGTGACCGCTTAATGAAGTGCAAGCAAATTGACACATTACATTTCCATGTTGCACCTTTGACACGCATACTCCAAAATATTTTTACACCGATCAGCCATAACATTACGACCACCTGCGTGTCCACCATAGAGTATAATACAACAGCCCTGCAATCAGTTCTCCCTTCAGGAGGAGTTTTATGTTGGATTGTGATTGAATGTGTGTGAGAGAGGTGTTGACATGTTTGAATGATTGTTATTGGGGCTGTAGTTTGTGACGCTGTTGGACTGTACTGGGTTACACTGAGAGGTGGAGATGATTCCTATCCACTGTCCGGGGAGATCCAGCTTCTGCCCTCTGGTCGGAGGACGGGTACCCCAAGATCAGAACCAATCAAGCTAAAAACTCATTTGTTCCCATGGCGACAACCAAACTGAACATGAGGAGTGGACGAGGGGATGTGCAATAACACAGACACATAAGGGGATGTGCAAAGTACCTTCACATTCACTGGACTTCCCGGGGTAAAGTTAGGCAATTTCGATTGTTTTTTGATTTTTTTTTTCAATCTGCTGAACTGTGATGACAGTTATGACGCCGCTACAGGTGATCTCTGCTGACTGCCGCTTCCGTTGTTTTTGGATGTGTTTGTTCCAAATCATATTGCCTGTTGGGTCCAAGAGGTGTCCCTAATATTTTGGTCATTCCACTCGTACGCAGTAGGGCGACAAATAACACGAGGGAGACCTCTCAAAATGAGACGGTGCAGCGCTTTCAATGTGTCGGCTGATCGGCGCGTACGACGGGGGTTCAAATATTTGCTGCAGGAAATGATGATGCAGTATATAACTGTCACTTCAAGTGTCCTGCACAGCTGCTCTTACCTGAGTGGTAAAGGAGAAGACACCGGCTGGCTCAGCATGAGGCTGTCGTGAGGGGAAAGCTGTGGAAAGCCGGGAAAGTGAGATAAAACCTACTGAGCAGGGGGGTGGAGGGGGTCTGAAGGACTTAAACATTCATTTATGAGGACGGAACAAATTAATTATACAACCCAAACGAAACTCAGGCGCCTTCAGAACACCACGGTGACAAACACCCGTTTCTTCTATTTTGCACCCGTAACTTACCTGCACCAGGATGCGAGGCCTCTGGGAGGAAGGGAAGGGAACCTTGTGCATGAAATGAGAAATGTGCCTGCGAATAAGCAGCAGAAGAATTAGGGCCAAAAATAACAGCGGTGGGCGGCTGAATAATCCGTCAGCGCGCCCGACTCGGACAGGTACGAGTTATGAGCGGCGGTCAAACATAAAAATGCGCGAATAATCTCGCAAACCACCTGACCATGTCAAGCAAATATCCAAACCACTAAAACCGGTGATGAATTTTGCATGTCTGGTATTTCTCTTTCTCTTTTTTTTTTTTAACCGTGTAAAAACGGAGGACAGACGTACCGGCAATGTTTTCATTGTACAGTTGGAACATTTCAACTATGAAGGTTTTACTCTCAGTTCCCCAAAAAAACACCAGATGGATAATTTCGGCTAATTACTGAACGCATGTCAACCAACGACTGCAATAGCCGTCTTTAAGGAATCCCTAACCCTAAAATACAAGACAACACAGTCTTTCACTTGAACATGACGGAAAATACACTGCCCCGAACTGGGCAAAACAACGGCCAACACAGAAGGTACAATGTTTTAAGGTGAAAGCCGGACTCACTTCTCAATGGACAGGGCGTGAGGGCCAGAGATGGAATAGCGATAGAGGAAGGTGAGGAACTTGCGGAAAGCGTCAAAGAAGGGCCAGTGCGAAAGCAGGCAGATGCACTTGTTGGTGTAGACAGAGCGAGGGGAGGCGCTGCTCTTGTTAGCGTCAGCGGTGGCGTTTGAGGGTTTGTGCGGATCGGGGCTCTGGAGGCCCAGCTGGGAGCGCTGCTGATCGCTCAGGCACTCCTGCGGGTAGGGCTCATAGAACTGAATGGCGGCGCCGTACACCTGGAAACAAGAGACATGGCGGGTGAGCGGCAGCGTCGCCGTGACACCGGCGCAGCATCAGACGTTACACATTGGAGGGGTAAAGCCCTGGATCCAGTTTGCCTTTCCACCGCAGACCGTAACGTACATGGCAGGCGGGGGTCATTCCGGATGGTTCTCCGTGTCCACACCGCTCCGGCTGCTGTGGTCTTATTTGACAAGACCATAATCACTGCCACGCTTTTAGCTTTCGGCCCTTCGTTGCTGGGCCGCGGGCCGGAAGCCCTCCGCTGCCTCCCCACCCTCCACCCCCCCCCCCCCACTGTATTACGCGCTGCCATTTTCCATGGAAAACCGCACACTCTGGAATCTCCACTCGTGAAACTGATGATCTATACAAACATGGCGTGTTTGTGTTTGTGATTTATTCCCGCCGTCGCGTCTTGATCTGTGTGACTGACAACAGACGGGTCACCAAAATCGGGACGTACGGTTTCTTTGGTACCATCCATAACTTGATAACTCGATGGCAACCAAAAAAAAAATAAAGGGGTACCGTACAAAACTGAACTGCTTGTTGGAAACTGGGCTTATGTTAACTAGACTGCATGACAGCTGCTCAAAAGTGATGCGAAAACGCCTATCGGCTGTAACGTATAGGTGTTAAACTCCACCCCTCGATGTTAGTGAATAGGAATTGGGTCAATCTAAACTATCAAAGTACTCTTAGAAAGAGTCTTTGGGGGAAAATTACACTATTACTCAAGGTAGATTTTATCACCGTGAATTTCTCATACAAGTTTGGCTCTAATTGGTTATAAAAGTGGAGCGGTGACGTGATGATTGACAGCAGCTCTGAGTGAAATTCTGAAAGTTGTGGATTTGCAGACTGGAGGTTGAAAGAACCACTGACCCGAACTGTCTATGATGTTTACCGTCTGTCTGGCACCATAAAGACATGTCTCTGAATGGTAAGCTGATCACTCGTGATTGAGTGGGGCCGGACCTCGATGCCACGGCTCCATTTCCGTATTGCCACTTTTGCCGTCTCCGCCTCCAACCGACGCCACCAGTGCAAAGATGGCAGCATCCCAATCCAGGATATTTCGGCTTAATTTTTCAGGAGGAAGTGGAGAGGCGTCTGGATTGCACACATGATCTACTTTGGCCTGCACGTGTAGCTACTGCGTGAACCATTCCTGCCTCAGCGCAGGCCAAACCCTGCAGCTGCTTTCAAGAGTTGTGCATTTACTTTATGACAACACAATAAAACACAACATGACACAGTTCTAACCTGAAAAGCAAGTCTAAATGTACGAGAACAGGAACAAACATCCACTCACTTTCTCCCGACTGCTCGACTTTCCAGCAAAAGTCATACAAGCTCACAACACTTGCACACGAGCTCATACACAGAGTAATTTAAACTGTTGGACCTTACGAAAAACTAAATAATAATGTACAGGAGCAGACAGTTTAAAAGCTCTGAATTATCCCTGCACTTAAAACGAAGAGGAATATAGTGCATTACTCTTGAACCTCCGTTGCGCAGCGACACCGCGGGTGCCAACTGTAGCCAAACAAGTGATCAGCCAAGCCAGAATCAGCAGGGAGCCAAATAAACCCCTGGTGCTTCCTGGAAATACGAGGCTTTCCCAATTCATGGACACATCAATGCTGACTGGCTCATCGGCTGGACAGCCGGGCTGCCCCCACGGGACAATTTTTAAAATTTCACCCCAAACGATGATGCACCGAGGATGACGGTTTGCGTGCATGTGTGCTGCTGCGTTTAAAAAAAGATTAGCCGTATGAGTCTGGTGTTGCGTTTCTACTGGACAAAGACCCAACACGGACCCCTTCAGGATTAGGATGGGGGATGTTGGGACGTTCATTTGAGCAATGTAAAAGTTGTGTTTGAGGAGGGTTCAGATTAGCCCAAATGGAGCGCAGCGTTAGCTCAGGCAGGCCGCGGAAGTCCAGCTCAGCTCACAGCCCCGCCACAGTTTAAAACCGCCTTAACCTGCCTCCCTTTGCTTCCTCCCCTGTAAGCTGCCTCGCAACCCACCACCACCCGAGCTCCCCACACCCCCCTTTCATGCTGTGTTGGACCAATCAGGTGCTTTTATTTTTGTCATTGATGTCTTCTCTGTACTATACCCTGGAGGGGAGGCATGCTCTCGCTGGCCTGGCCTTTCCACGGAAGCATGTGGAAAACCAAGGAGGTCCCTGAACACAACCGTGCTGCTAAATATAAATTAACGCAAATACAAGTGGTCCTGACTGATTTGGGGGCAGTCACAGAGAATGTCTATGATTACATTTACACCTGGCATTAACAGGCGGGTCATATCGAGATCGTATCTCGATATGACTTTAACCTGATTACGCTTGCACCTGGGGTTTAAAGGTAACCCCAGTTTTGAACCGAGATCCGACCGAGGCCCAGATGCGACTTGGTCGCTCTGTCCGGCTCATATCACTCCCTTTGTTTGCACGGGTCCAAGCAACAGAACTAAACAAAGCGGTGGGGGAAAGAGGCCTGAGACGAAAGCAGAGGGGGGTGTTGTTTCAGCTGTGGTCAGTCCCACCACTGTCCAGAAGACGTTCTGGATGCGGGAATGCTGTCGCGACTGGCGTGAGGGGACGCTGGAGCAGGCCTATACTAATGAAGACTGGCTGTCAAACCTCTACAGACGTGATGTAAACCTGCGTTCAGTGCGGTCCCAATGTGTCTCTAACCAGGGTCAAATGAATCACAATCTGTCCTCAGATGTGAAGCGCCACTGGGGGTTATTTGCGCCGATACTTTCATGTGGTAAAGCATAAAGTATCCCCCTGCATGTGCAACAGCAGGCTCTCCTAACTCACATGAAGACACACACTCGAGCACACATGAATTTGACTTGGCAGCGGAAGATCATGTGTAACTTGGCCCAGACAGTTGCTCTTTATCCCTTATTGGCTTTGTTCATGCGGGGCTGGTGCAATCTGACATCATGAGTTTTTGGAAATTATTCATGAATCAAAAATGTGCTCACGTTTGCGTTAATGCAAGCCTCGTGCCAAATGGACCGCTTTCTTCGTCCACAGACCAGAACAGCAGGAGCCATCTTTAGATTCGGAAACCCTGAGTGCATGTTGTGTCATGGCATTAAAAATGGTAATAAATCTCAAACTAATCTGAGCACATATCTGGCAAATATCACCGCCCTTCTCCCCGGATGTCCCCCAGCTCCTCCTAAGGGACCCTAAGGTGTCCCCAGGCCAGACAAGCTATCAACTGGGGCTTCAAACCAGTTGGACAAGCCCAGAACACCTCTGACAGGAGGCGGTCAAGGGGCATGCTGCTTAAACGCCCAGAGCACCTAAAATGACTCCCTTTGATACCAAGGAGCAGTGGTTCTTCTCCGACCTACCACCAGATGTCTGAGTTTGTCGCTCTATCACTAAGGCTCAGCCCAGCCATCCTTCAGAAGAAGGTCATTTCAGCAGCTTGAACCCCTCAAAACCTGAACTACTCCAGCATCTCACTCCCAACCTGAAGGGAGTACTACATGGGTTTTTGGCAGAGAACCATGGCCTTAGACTTGGAGGTTCCAACTCTCAGCCTGATGGTTTTACACTCAGCTACTAACCATCCCAGGGATTGATCACATAGTGTAGATCACTGTCCAAGGAAGCCAATAAGACCACATCATCTGCAAACAGTAGAGAAGAAATCCTCAGGTCCCTAAATGGTCCCTCTCCTTCCCGCAGCTGGGCCAAGCCCTGCCTTCCCTTTCTGAGTTAGCTGACAGGTTCCAGAACCTCCATGAGGACCCCTAAAAGTCCTTCTCCATGTCCTCCATGAACTTGTCCCATGACCAGGTTTTTGCTTCAGCGGCCACAACTGCCACCCATCAGCAACTTTGGGAGACCCCCAGGCCAACCAAGCGTTCATCTGCTTGATGGCTTCTAGAGGGTCTGTCATCCATCTCAAGGTCCAGTTATCTTCTGATCACAGCTCATTATGGCAGCTTAAGCAATGGAAGCCTTGAACATGACCCATTGAGATTCCACCTCCCGAACCTCCTCCAGGATAGAGAGACCCTATGGTCTAGGTGTCAGATCTGCTACTCCCTTACCTAACCTACCTAACCGCCCAAGGAACACAGCCCCAGGTCTGATGATACCACTGCAAAGTCGATCATTGACGGTTGGCCTAAGAGTCCAATAGTCCGATAATAGAACACAGCTCGAGTTCAGATCAGCCAGGCCATTCCTTTGGGCCTAAGATGCTCTGGTACATACACTTATGCTTGAACCTGGTGTTTATTATCCATGACTAGACACTAGAATAGAACACAGCTCAGGTTCAGAGCAGGCAGGCCATTCCTCCCGATCACTCGGCTGCAGGTTTTTTTGTCCAGCGTGCGTTAACGACCAGCAGAACTGTGGAATCCACAGGCAGCACCGCTTCCAGGATAAACTCTGTATTGCCGTCTGGTGAAAATCCCACATGTCAATGCTAACTTTTGAGGTACGAAAAAAAGAAGAGTTCATGCATTTACTACAATCCTCAGTTACATCAACAAACTCCAACTAAAAGAGGAGTTGCGAGCTTTCCACCTGACAACAGCAACATGCATGCCTGACCCACTTTCTCCGCTGGCACGCCAAACATTGTGATGTTCTGGTGCCTCAGCTTAGTGCTTTGGTCTGTGGTCACGCCACCTGCGTCGATGACAGTTACAGTCTGTTGATGTGGTCTGAGGCCCCCCCATTTGCACCCGCTATTAAAACACCATCTGTATCTGGACACATTATCTGGATGCTAAATGAGCCGAACTTGCCTTTGCCTTTTCACACAACATTTCGAATGCCTTGTTATCCCGCACGAAAATAAGACCTCTGTCCTCAAAACCTGCACGAGCGCGAGGTCGCAGCGGATCAGCTGTGCACTAAGTGAACACAAGCGAGCCAGACTGCCTCCAGATGTGCTCCGGCGGAGCTGATCACACTCAGATCGCGGCACATTTGCATACATCTTGCGTTAACGTGCATTTACTCTGATTAAGATAGCGTGTGTGGATACAGACGTGCCGGGCGTAAATCAGGTCACGTTCACGGGTAGCTTCCTGCGACGACGGTGCTGAGACATGTGTTAGTCTTCTGGATGAGGAAAGAAGGGGTGCGGGGGGGAAGAAAATAAATAGAAGAGCGAATCTGGCCATTCATCCACATTACCTTCTCTCCAGAGGCTCCAGTCAGGACAAAGGTAGAGAAAACAGGGAGGGAGTATTTTGTGTTAGCTGGCCAACACTCGATTGTGGCCCCCATGGGAAGGCAGAAGAGAGGAACAGACTCTGGCAGTGGGAATGACTCATAGTCCTCTTCTGGATATCTGCTAAACAAACCTAAGGGGGGGGTGGGACAAAACAAAACAAAATAATCATATGAACTAAGGACTCCATTTACAGGGTTGCTAATAAGTGCTGCGGTTAGCAGTTAAAAGCGAACGCAAGAACAACCGCTTTTCCAATTAGCTGCAAACCAAATCATTTCGATTCATTCCGTGCCTTTTCATGAGTCTGTGCTCAGCAGGCTTATTGTAAATAATCAGCGCTCGGCGTTCGCACCCCCAGCTAATCTGTCAACAGGAAAATTTGCAGCGGTTTGAGTTTGTGCTTGATTAAATTTGCAACATCCAACTTTGGTGGCGCGCCAGCACCGGTCGCAGGCATAAACCGCGTATAAGCCGACAACCCACTCCGAGTGAAAAACGCAACCGGTATAATTGGTATAAAGGGTTACTTCAAGAAACTCTTGTTAAATGAACATTTTTAAATTGCATAACCGACGCAGACTGATAAACTGCTAGATGCTGTATCATCAAATATCTCAGCGCAATTCGAAGCTCAGGGGGCGTCATTTATAAACGTGAAAAAAAAAAAACGGGACTTGAAAAAAGCGCAACAGTTGGAACAACAAACGCGCGCGCGGAGACGCCGCGAAGAAAACGGCGACATAGTGAGATGTGTCGTATTTTACACAGCAGGTTCGCTTCATATCGCACGTTATGTTGCTTATAGAACCTCCGAGAGGGCCCGGTTTGTTCCCCCTCCCCTTGATTCTGAAATGCGAATATGCTCCTCACCTCAACCATGTCAACTGCTCTGACTGATGACATTTTCATCACGGTCGTATAAATCCAATAGAGCATCAAAGGGCAGGGAACGGCGGAACGGAGCAGCCGCGGCAGTTTGCTATAGCTCGTCGACATTCACGAGGTGCTTTGCAGCGACCGCGCGAGCTTGAAGGCGAGCCGAATATAAGGTGGGTTCGCATGTGCACGTTTCTATGCCCGCACGTTTTGGAGCGCGCCATTTTGGCCTCTTATTCCAGTGTGCACTTTATAAACAATGTTTTATAAATGAGTGAGGGAATAACTAACCGGAACCTGCTGCGTCATGCAGACTTGGTCAGCGACTCAAACTCATAACGTCATAACGTCATAACGTCAGTTCAGTTTCCTTTTAACCGCAGGCAGATTTGGTTTGCAGTAAATAGCAGCGTCCATATTTGACACAAACACAAGACGTTGGTACAAAACCGCACAAGATGTGGGGATGGATCAGTGCTCGCGGAGGACACTTTAAAAAAAAAAAAAAAAAAAAAACCCACATTTCCACCGACGTGGAAACAAACGCTACGACGGAGAGCGTCGGACATTTTACAACTCCCCACTGCCGTTTGGCGGTTTCCGCGAGGCGGTGCGCACATTCGCCTCTCTACCAAACGCAAGCCATGTTTCAGAGAAAACTGGACGGAGTTGGCCGGCTGGGCTCTGTAATCCCGTCTGCCCCAAATCAAGTCTACAAATGAAGTCAGATGTTAGAGGCATGCTGGTTTCCAAACGCCCGACGCTTAACACGCGGCGGATTTTGGGTTTTTTTTTTTTTCTTTCCCAGGGCCGGGGTGTTGAAAATAAACTTGGCTCTCTGAGCTGACTCATCCAAAACCTTGGTGAGAAACGGATAGAGCCGCTCCATTCACAGTCTGCTGCATATTCAAGACTTGTGCAACAAAACAATAAAAAAAAAAAAAAAAATGAAAAAAATCAGCCTGCCAAGCTGAGGCCCGGCCAAACACAAGCCCCGGCTAAGCCAGCGACGCAGGGATATGACAACCTTCTGTCAGTGTGGCGCCGAGAAGGCAGATGGATTCAATGCGAAATGAGCCTCATGTTACTTTTAACAATATGTTAACCCTTTAAGACCCTTAGCAAACGGAAGGGCTTTTGCCGTGGGATTTATCTCATCACTCACACGCGCAGGCATCGGCGTGCCTGGACAGGCCCGGACATGCGAGCGCAACTCCAGCCAGCGCAACTCCAGCCAGCCTCGCCAACCAAGGCGGTAAATTTTAACAGAACGAGCAATTGGCGCTACGGGATAAATCGCGGCTCGTTTTTGAGCGCAACAAAAAAACGCCGCACTGCGGGTGATTTCTCAAATGTATCTAAATGACCCTCCTTTTCTTACTTTAGTGAGTGTGGAGGTGCCGGGGGAAGGACGGGAGGTGTTTACAGTCAACAGGGTTGCCTGGGGGTGGAGTAAGGCGTCGGTGCGTGAGCGCCGGTCGGTGTGTGGGATCAGGGAGGGCTTACCTGCTTTGTAGGCTACCGTGTTGGTTTTGGCCACAGACTTCTTGTAACACAAGTAGACCGAGGAGCCCCACTGAAAAGCAGAGCAATCGGGGGGGAAAAAGTAAGCACCGATGAACACGCCCACAGTTTGAGCCAATCAGAAACAAGGCAGCGTTAGCCCAAGTGGCGCTGAACTTGGAACATGTGGCACTTAAAGTGCTGCAATGCGACACAAAATACATCATCTGTTGAAAACATGTAGAACAAAAAGCAGCAAAGGTAGACCAGATCTACCAAAACTTGCCTGGTGTTCTGCCTGGCTCTACCGTTTTTTTTTTTTTTTTTTATAAAACTGAAGCAGCTCGATGCATCAACTTGTTTACTTGCTATTGTTCCTGAATGACATTGTTTGTATGTAAATGATTGTAAACACGTTGGAGTTGGAGAGATACAATGCAGTTAATTGAAAATAAATGAACCGTGCGTTTAATCGGATAGTTTTGTCTTGGACTTTGAATGATTAAAAAAAAAAAAAAAACATTAATAAACTGAGATGTGGCTTCGAGCGTCGGCTTAGCCTCCACAACCCCGTCAAGGTTTATATCCGCACACCCCAAACCAGGAGTCTACCTGCACCCAGACATTTGTATTCAGCTACTAAACCAGAGACCATACTTCCTCCCACTTCTTTGGTTTTCATTGCCAGCCGTCAGCCTATGTAGTCAACGGTGTCAACCTTCTGCTGGCACTGCTTGCTCTTCACCATTAATCCAGAGTGCCTAATAAGCTCAAAGTATCCCTTGCACTCTGCTTTCGGGAACTCTTTTTTTACTGCAGAGTTCCTGAATTCCCATCTTCCACAGTTATTCCTTCAGAAGTTGTCTTTCTTGCCTACGCATCGGAACTTCCTCCCACTGTACAAAAAAAAAAAAAAAAACTAAAGCCAAGGCACCCGTTCAGAGACGCTGGCATCTGGTGAAATCATTTGGAGCCCAGGTCTGCGAAGTCATGGTTCCAACATGGAGCCACTAAACCTCTGAACAGTTCATGTTTACGGTCTGAAACTAATAAACAATCCCTAAAAGATGTCCATAAGTGATGGCTCGCCAAATAGCTAAGACCAAACTTTAAAAATGAAGACATGGACACACACCAGCGTGATAGAGAAATACATGATTTTTTCTATGCTAGGCGCTTGGAGTCCCGTCGGCTAACGTTGTCACCTACACTGCAGCGAAGCCACCAGGGGGCGACTGGGATCTTTTGGAACTGTCATGCGCAAACATTGTTCTTCTGTAAAGTCAACCACTGGCACACTGAACAAAGATAAGTAGCAATACGGCAAATGCAATTCCTCAGCATTAGCTATGACTGGCTCGTGGGTGCACATGAAGCTCCTGTTTTGCCAAAGACGCTTCGGTTTCTCCTACATGCCCAGTTAATTATGCACTTCCTCTAGCACGCTCATTTTTAAGCTTTGTGAAATTCCACATGCAGAACCCAAGGTGACTTAAACAGCTTCTTACACACAGGCTATATGTTACACACTCATATACAAACACACGTCAAATGGACTTTGCTTCCCTGTACAAAAGGAAACAGGACTGAATAAACATTACACAACATTCATGGGGCAACTGTGGGACCCTCGAAGAGGTTTCTCAATAATTGGACGCACTAGCCAGTTCAAACACCTCGACCGAGCACTAAAATATGCCTCCAAACCTCTGGAAAACTATTAATAGAACAAGAGAATAAAAATCTGAGCTGCAGTCCGATTCTCGGGCCTACGCAAATATGCTCGTGTACAAAATACACAGAAGCTCGACCGATTCCTCAGGCTGAGAATTCTCCAACGCAATTTACGATTTCATAATTTTTCATTAGGCTGCGTGTCATCCGGTAATGCTGACGAGTCCCCAGAGGTTTATATCATCAGCTGAGGCGCTTTAAAATATTTGGGGAAAAAGACTCGACAGACGCGAGGTACTGGAGTGAAGTGGAGGATTTAAGGCCTCGGGCTTATGTTTATGACAGGCCTGACAACGATGAGCGGTAACGGAGAGGAAGTTCCCCCACAATGGGGCCCCGCGGGCAAATGCGCCAGACGAAATCTCCAGCCGCCAATTTCACGAGAAAAGTGGTAGCTGGAGCGTCAGCAAGGTAAATGAACTGCCATGGCGAGAAGGAGGGCCAGCGGGCCGCCGAGGACCGACTGCAACGGACAAAACTCGGCGAGGCCCCATTCCCCATTTGGGGTTGAAGAGAAGTGAAGTAAGAGACGAGATGAGCCAGAACATCCGCTGGATTCATTTTACACAAGACGCTTGTCGTGGCACGGCACGCTAGAACCTTGTTACCACGTTCAAGGACCTGGAACGTGTCTACACCATGTTTGCATGCATCAGTCCTGCTACTGTGGGCTGGAAGTGTTTGTCACCTCTTCTGCGGCAACCTTCTTTCTCTACATGACAGATTTTGCAAAATGGCTCCCAAACAGCCCAGGTAGAATAAATCCCCCCACTAGAACCTTGAGGTTGTAGGTTCGGTCCTTAACTATGGTAAGAACTTTCTCGTCTGGGATCAATAAAGACCATCTATGCAATCAATCTATCGAGATGAGCGCCTTGTTCTCTGATATGTTCCTCACCATGCTGCTGTTGAGATTCTTCTCCACCTTGCAGAAGGTGTGCGGCGGCGTCTCCCCCTTGCTGGGGATGATGATGCAGATGTCGGTGACGGCCAGGGCAGCGTGCGGCTGGCTCTCCGGCGCTCGGCGGTAGGTGACGTAGATGCGCTGGGAGGAGTTCCCGCTGATGTTGGCGGGGCGGCCCGAGGGCGTGGTCTGGATGAGGTGGCAGCCCTGCTTCAGTCGCTCCTTCCACTCATACAGCACCCTGCAGGGGGCGGCAGGAGTCAGCGCTCAGCCAAGCAGAAGGCAGCGCGGCGACGGCGGCGCGATCGGCATCGGGCCGACTAGCTGGAGCTCTAACTTTAAGCGTAAGGTTGGAAATTCATCGGAGGTTTTAGCATGGCGGTGACGAAGCTCGGCATTTCACGGACTACACAGCGATATTGAACACGACTTCTGCAAAAGCAGGGAACATTTATGGGGGCTCAGACTTCCCCCAGCTGCATGCACAGACATTTAATCACCGAGCTGCACTTTTAGACTTAATAACAGTGGCCAAATGCACAGGAAGGTCACACTCGGGTAAGTTTTTCGTCTCATAACAACATGAGGAAGCGCTGCAATTAGGCACAAGGAGAGGGGGAACCTTGGATATGCTGATCCACAAACCTAGAGGTACATAAAAGCAGAAGCAAGTCTTAAGCATCTCACTCTGCCATCACTGCACACTCCATTGCTGTACTTTTTTCAGGTTTCAGAGCTCAACAGGCACTTTGTGGCACTATCTTAAAAAAGGGCACTGAATTTAAAGTGGTGCAGACCGTAATTTGTCATTTTCCCTTTCATTTTGCTGGTTATCGCTGCAACAGTGTTTCTTTGCTAGCAGCAGTACCTGCTGTTGCAGCTCAGTTGATTCGGTCCCGTTAGCAGAGCTCAGGTGACGTCGCTCATTGACAAAACTCACCGAATCAGCTCTGCCCTGCTCTCGACTTTGAACTCCCGTTAAAAATGCTTGAATGTGTGTGAGGAGGAGGAGCCTTTTCGCACATAAAACCTCAAATATACCAAAAGCCCGTTCGCCAGCTTATCGGAAATTTATTCATGTCGAACGTGTCAAAATTGCGTCAAATTTGACAGTGCACTCACGCGAGTCCCCCAAAGACGCATCCGCTACATCTGACGAAGGTCAGACGAGTGGTTCTGCAGACATGCGGGACACGGACGGACGGTCGGACGGACGGAGGCTCCTCGAACGCCTCTGCTGCGAGGCGGCAGGCGCACACCCCCCCTCCACTGCTGAATCACGTCAGCAGTACGTGATCACAAAGATTATATCAATCATTTCATTTTGGATTCAGAATCTCATAAGCAATACTTACAAATGGCCGTAATTGGTGGCTTCATTTGCTAACACACACACGCACGCGCGCACACACACACACATACACACACCTCAGACTGCCATTAGTCCTACCAGTGTCTGGAAAGTGCAGCCTCTCTGGCCTGTCAGCACACATGGAGGCTGCTGATAGAGTCGGAGCCTGATAAACTGCACCCTGCGGGGTCGGAGGCAGCTATTAGCCTCCTTAGCATTACCGCCACCTCAGAGAGCCGGAGGTGAGAGGGGAAGCAGACAAGCAAACGGCGCCGAGTTCCCTCACGCGGAGCAACGCCGCCGCCTCCGCTGCTGCTGCTGAGGACGCCATCGCCTGCAGCGCTGCAGAAAATCTGCTGCATAACTGCTACACAGGGAGGCAGATTTGGGCAAAAGAGAGCAGCTGTGTTTTTTAAGATCAGAGCGGCGCTTCAGTCATGGCAGCCCGGTACAACTGCCGGCTGAAATAGCAGCAGCCAGCAGAGAAGCGCACGTGTTTGGCCAAATTATCAATAAACTGGCAGGAGTGGCGCAACAATCTCAGTGACTATTAATCACTTCAATCGTCAAGCCGTTTTCTTGTTGCAGCTTCTGTTTTGCAGTGATGGTTTTGCTCTTTTCTGGTGGCACCACACCCACTTTGCCCCCCCTCTCCCCTCCGCCCCTAAAGCCTTTACCCAAGGTCGATGAGCGGCGGCTTGTCGCGACCTCGCCGGTAGCACAGGAAGATCTGCGGCGCCATGAGGCCGCCGTTGTTGAGGTCGGCCGAGTGGCCCGTCGGCGTGGTCTCGATGCAGGTGAACCCCGGCGGCACCTCGTCGCCCACGGAGCGGACCACCACCGCCACGTCGGTGATGGGCGCTTTGGGCTTGGCCAGCTTGTGGCAGGCGTCGTCAAAGTGGATCTCCTGCTCCAGCGGCTTGGAGGGGTCCGTCAGACCGGCCACCACAAAGTAGTCGGCTACACGAGGGCCTTTGTCCTCCATCATCTCCCATCCCCGCCGGCCGCCTGCAGGGTAGCCAGAGAAGACACAGGAAAGGGAAGGAGGGTTAATCTGTGCCGCGTTTCTCGCGTCAGCAATAAAATATGACAGTCATATGGTTTTTTACTGAACGGAGGCCAGTCAAAGAGAGGATAGAGGGGAGGGGCTGGGATTATGAGCGCAGGTAAAGCTCATCCCCGCGGGTGCCTTTTCAGATTAGGGCGTTCCTTCACGCTTGCGGTTCTGCCTCTACTGCGGGCCAGTAAGAGTCTGCTGATTGGCCAAACAGTGGTTCCCTTAATCTACCCTGAGCATGTGTCCTGATATAAACTCATACGCACTTAGCGAGGAGGTGCACACTGAAAAGTTACACCCACATAAACACCCAGAATAACTAATAATAAACAGGCCCGCGGGTGCTAATCGCTCTTGACCTCGGATGTCTGCCGCGCTCACTTGTTCCTTCCAGGCAAACACCCCAGTTTTCAGCCGAGAGCTTCTCAGTCTGGTTAAAGTTCATATTTGTTTGGCGGCCAGCGGCTAACCCCAACAAACAGGCCGCGCTGTCTGAGGACGTCGGCGACAGTTCGATCTCGGCGACGCTTTGATCGTCAAAAGCGAGCGGAGAAAAAAAGCAAAAAAAAAAGGGGGCCGCACGCAGAGCTGGTGGTGTGAGAAGAAACCGGCAGCTCTCGAGAGAGCAGCTATGGGAGGCTCCGTCAGAGATGCCGAGTTGGAGCTGGTTTGATGGCATTTTTCTTCCATTTTACTCAGCAGTGAAATTATATACACCAATCAGCCATAACGTTAAAACCGCTGCCTAATTACCATAGAATATAAGGCAAGAGCCCTGCAATTAATGTCCGTTAAGTACATTGCTTTCTAAGGGATACAGAGATCGGCCATAAGATTACGACCACCGCGTGTCCACCATAGAGTATAATACAACAGCCCTGCAATCAGTTCTCCCTTCAGGAGGAGTTTTATGTGGAATTGTGATTGAATGTGTGTGAGAGAGGTGTTGACATGTTTGAATGGTTGTTACTGGGGCTGTAGTTTGTGACGCTGTTGGACTGTGCTGGGTTACACTGAGAGGTGTCCCTAATATTTTGGCCATCCCACTCATGCGCATCAGGGTGACCAAAACATTAGGGACACGACACATAAAACTCCTCCTGAAGGGAGAATCAATTGCAGGGCTGCTGCATTATATGGTGAACACGCGGTGGTCATAATGTTATGGCATAAATACCAGTAACTCAGGAAAGAATGATGTTTTGCTCTCTCAGAAGAACACAAAGACGGAAGTGTGAGAAAAACTGACCGGGCTAAAGCCAAAATCTTCCTCCCGATTACAGAAACGATTGCCTCGAGTCCCGACCTTGCGGGTAAAGAGAAGTCACATAATATTTCTCGTCTTTCTTCAGGTCAGGCTACACTTTCAATAAAAGCCTTGCTTAAGATCGCTCGCTCCAAAGGCCCTCCGAGCAAAAGGCTTTCTGCTTTACAATGGACTCCTGCCGTCCGCTGGCTTCGGCCGCCTCCCCTAAACGTCTCAAGTCTGCCTCGGCCGCTGGGTTGGCCGTTCAGCCTCCTGTCGCCGGGGCCTCGGGGACGCAAGTGTGTCATCGGTTTAAATGGAACCTTTATCCCCGGCAGGGCTCTCCGCTCTCTTGCTGGCCGGTCGCGCCAAAGTCCGGCGCGCCACGTTTTGTTCGAGCGAGCCGAGACGGGGAAGTGTGGGAAATGTGCACTTACACGGCAACATTTTAAACGGCTCCAAAGGCTTTTATGCCAAAAAAAAAAAAAAAAGGAATTTGCACAAATGACAAATAAAAAGGAAGCAGATGGTTTCCTCTGAAAACATTTGCCTGTGTCGCATTGTCGGCCACTGCAAACCAGATTTTGGAATTCTGCTCAGTTTGATACTGAGCAGTTCCACATGAAGGCCTGCGTGATTCCAGGCGCATGCAGTCAGAGGGTGTGGACAGAGGCGTTTCATTAGCGGCCGGCGCTAGCATCCAACTCTTTTGCGTTATGCTATGCTAGCAAGACTCTACGCCGGCCGCAATCTGTGCTCCTCGTCATCGTAAAGCAAAGTTACAACCTCTCTCTCTCTCTCTCTCTTCTTTTTTTCCTCCGTCCGGACGTTGGGATTCTGGGACCTCGTTGTTGATCGGCTGCCATGCAGAAGACGTTTTCATATGGAGGTTTTCCCCCGCAGGCTATCTCCCGCATCAAATTGTGCAGCCTGCAAGCAGCTCCAGATGTAACTTAATCCCGTTGGTTCCTGCATTTCCCCCCTCATGCGAAAAGGTTCAGGTCTTGACGTCCGATGGCAGCTGAGCCGCTTTTTAGGCTCAACGTTCGTCTGTTTTGGACAGCGTAAACTGGAGCTGGGTGTTGATTGGCATGAATTATAATAATGAGGCCGTTTTGCAGGGCCGACCAGTCAATCGTGCATCCTAACAGAGAGCACGCGTGTCTCCTTCCCCGGTTGTCACCTCCATGTTTCTAAAACTGGCCAGAAGAAAGGCCAGTTGAACATGTTCCGGCTCCTGACCTCCAACTACAAACGCACCTCACCGCACCGCTTCCTCCCTCCCTGTGAGGAACTAATGAAAAAAGGCCGTTGGCGGTTCCTCCCCGGCGCCGTTCAGGCCTGCCTGACATCTCCGACTGAGCCTGACAGCGGCGGCGCCGCGCTGCCTAATCAGCCGGAGAACAACCGGTTAAACCCCGGGAGCCACTGCAGGATCTCTCGAGGGCCAAACATCTGCAGAGCATCCTGAGATCTGCAGTCAGCTTCCTGCCCGGCACACACTCGGCAGCCTCGCGAGGGTCCCCGGGAATTCGCATCGCAACACTTCGCCTTAGCACCTAACAGTGACCGGATGTGGAACATGTGGGATTAAACACGGTACAAAACAAAAAAAAAACACCACCACCAAATGCTAAAGAGAATCCGCTGTCTCACTGAACAAGGTCTGCTGAGTGTCTGGGACAGCAGTAAAATTAAAGGGCAGACATGAACACTGACAAAAGACAAAAGTAGGTCGATTCTCGTTCATAAGAGTGCAAATAGTCAATTAAGAAAAAAACCCTAATAGCAACCTGTCCTCTACCCAAACGGCTGCGTATATCGCAGCCCCAACGGCCTCCATAAAGTTAACCACTCGTACAGACTGCGGAGCAGAAACGGCGAGAATGGAGAGGCGGGAGACGCCGAGTGGTTTTTAATTCGAGATTTAAAACTCGCGAGTCGTTTGTGGTAATTAACTGGGCTCGTTGAGGGGCCGTGCTGCTCCGCTAACGGTGGTGGGGGACGAGCGGGGTGTGGGGCGGGGGGGGTTGCATTCTTGTATTCCACAGGCATAATAAAACACAGAATGCAACGTGGTCGACACATGTGACCGACCTGCCGGGGGGGGGGGGGGGCCCCCGGGGAGGGGGCGGGGG
>CAAKHG010000632.1:17758-45504 GCA_901007715.1 Dactylopterus volitans
GACACGGCGGGGCGGGCCCCCCCCCCCCCCCCCCCCACGCCCTTTCTGCCGTGTGCTCTCTCCATTGGAGTGTGCGCATGAGTGTGTGTGTCCCATTTGGTGGCGGAGATAAAGGCGGATGGCCGTGACCCCATAGAGAGCTTCTTGGTGCGTTCGTGCATTGTTCATTGAATCTGCAGGTGAAGATAACAACCCACATACTTCCAATACATGGAGGATCCACACCAGTAAAGCCAAAGTGTGGCCACATATGAAACCTTACACACACAAAATTAAAGTTATCACAGTGTGCACATGTGTTTTTTTTTTTACACTTTATGAATGCACTTGTCATTGTACTGCATCTCCCTCACATTCTCATTTGCCCAGTTGCACATGCACCGGGGCCATTATGCATTAAGATACCATAAATGTTTAGATGTAAATGAATGTGTAAATGCTCCATGTTTCCTTTCTTCCTTAACTTTAATGAGGCTGAAACCACCACAAGTAAGAGGATGCTTGAGATGGACACTGGAGGAGTGACCGTCCAAAACCGGACAAATGCCACTTCAGGTGAAGGAGACTGTGTGAGATATTACATCCATTAAAAAAAAAAAAAAAAAGAAACACTGCAGTTCCTCAACAGCTCGGTTTCTCTGTTTTGAATCAGAGAGGAGAGAAACGCTTAATGTGGAGGGGAGCAAGAAGATGAAGAAGCAGCAGGATGAAAGGCAGATCTTCTTGCGCCCTGCTGTGGGAGAGATGATGGATGTGATTTGAAGTGAGACAAAACTACAGGCAGCGGGGGACAGGACAAACGTGTGTGTGTGTGTGTGTGTGTACGTGTGTGTGTGTACTCAATTCTACCTCAAACATACCTCTTTTTTTTTTTAGGAAAGAAAGAAGGTAAGCCACTAAATTATGATTGAAAAAAAAAACAGAGACAATGACAACCAAATTCCCCAGGAAGTGGCACCCTTATTGAGGATTAACACATCCCACCTTTTCCATTTTCATAAATCTCCTCCTTCCTCGCCTCCCTGGCGGAGTCACACAATGTTGCTACTCCGCGGCTTTAAATCCCTGACGGATGTTTTCCCACTTCTCTGTGTCTCGACGTGACATTTTTTCACCTTAACTCACGCACCTTTCACACTTTCACCTCACGGATGTCCTGTTCACAGGGGCGGAAACAGAGATCATGGTGGGCTGGGATCCTGACTAATGCACAAGGGCTATTTCGGGAGAAATTGGGGGGGCGGTCGTAAAGGAGACAGAAATGGGATGGCAGGGAGGAGAGAGACAGTGATTCACACCTGCGCCATCTCCGAGAGGCTGGTGCGAATTATGTTTGCTGCAGGTGTCCCGGGGGCGGGAGGCCTCCGCTAGGGGACGGCCGCACGCCCAGACATCACGCAGGTGTGTAATCTCGCAGTACTTCCAGCACACACCCATCAGACAGCCTACGCTGTGAGGGTAAACACACCCACTGACCACAAGGTTGTCCCCGAGCAGTGAGACCAGTGGCTTCCCGTGCGAGACGTTGTGCTGTCAGAATGAGGTGTGGCGCGAGCGTGTGATTGACTCAGAGCAAATCAAAGGTCATAGTGGTGCAAGCGAGGGAGGGATGCTTGGTCTCCGTGGTAGCAGTCTCATAAAGGCCTCCACTGATGGGTGGGGTTCAGAAAAAAAAGGAACACTTCGGGAACTGTTGAGGCGGCATGCAGGGAAAGCGTGGGCAGAGGTGTACAACCACGCGTGATAAACATTAGAAAAGGACACAAAAAAGAAAAAAAAAGTCGCACTGGTGATTCTGTGATAGTGTAGCTGAGGGGTTTTCAAACTTCCCCCTGATATAGACCCTCAAATCAACTCTGAATTAGTCACCCCCATTTTAAAGTGGTCTTGTGCGATATGGGCGTGATATCACCCAGAGATTCTAGAAAGCATCAATTGCTAAATAATTGAATTTCCTGAACAATTCACCTCACCTCTTTGTTTCAAAGACGATAGCAAAACTTATTTTATAAATCCTTGGTGAGAATTTCCTGTGTTAATGTACTGTCTGCTGGTATGGACACTCTAAAATCACCCACAGACGTACTTTTGGCAAAACTGTGAGGATCTGTGGGAAAATCATGGGGGCACAGCAGGCGGGCCTCCATCACCTTTACCTGATAGGCTGACAAAGAAGGCAGGTGAGGTCCGAGGAGATACATCCCATCCACAGTGCAGGGCGCTCCAGCTTCTGCCTTCTGGTCGGGGGTGCAGATACTCCGAGATCAGAACCAATCCAGCTAAAAACTCATTTGTTCCCATGGCGATAACCCAAATGAACATGAGGAGGTAGCTATGTGGAGTTTGGAGGAAGACGTGGACTAAAGGATGAAGAAAAACAAGGATGCATAGGGTTTGTGCAGTATATGTTTACATTCACTGGACTTCTTGGTATACAGTTAGTCAATTTTAAATGATTTGTGCTTTGTAACCTGCTGAACTGCGATGGCATTTAGGTGGTGTAGGTGTGGCCTGCTGGAGTCTCTCCAACCAGGTGGCCATCTTGAGGTGAGTTGAATTGTTTGCTTGTAAGTTATGGGGTTTTCTCTCTCGCTCCCGTTAAATTGCCATATTGGCAGGGAATTGTAAGGTGGTAGGGGTCCGTGTAGTAGTAGTATCGGCACTGTCACTACCTGGAGCCTGCAAAACAGCCTGGGTTTGTCGAAGGTGACATGCTGTTTTTGCTGCGCGAGCAGTAGTAGCATGTGCTAGGAGTTTGGTGTGCAGTGGTGAGGAGCAGTGATACCTGGCATTAGGGGGGTGAATCTGGGGCGCCAGAGATCGCTGTCTAGCCTCTTGAAGGTGTCGTGGGACCAACTAGACAAAACACTGATGAAGGGAGGTTCCCACCTGATGACCCCAGAGACATGTTAGCTATCACTGCTCCCTGGGATGCTAAGATAGACTTGCCTTGAGCTCTCTTCACTGAGTGTAGATCCTGTATAAGGGCACAAGATTCTTGTGTTTGCTGTAAACATGACGGTGCTAACAGACGATCTCAACTGTTGTTCAGCTGTTGCGTTTAAATGGGTTTGTGTGTTTTTGTGTTGCAAATCAAATTGCCTCATGGAGGACATTAAAGTTTTTCTAAGTGGAAGTCAAAAACATTGTAAAAAAAGGCCATGAGTAATTCAGCTAGGAGTCATCCGAGAAAATAATTTCAGAATTGAGATGAAATAGAAATAAAACTATTCTTGATTTTGCTGGGGACCCCCCTGGCGGAGTCCACAGGGACCCCAGACCCAAATTGAAAACTCCTGGTATTGTTAAACGTGAGCATGCTCACATTGACAACGCTAATATGATAATGAGCAGGTATGAAGTTGACCATGTTCACCCTTTAAATCTACTAAGTGACATGGCACCGAACATCACATCCAAACTGATTTGTCAACAGTTTTGCTGTGATTGGGTCATACAAGGTGAAATCTTGACCTGAAGGTGGGCTACGACAGCATTAGTCGTTACAGCCCCTCTCGGGCCCGTTAAACACCCATTCACACCCAGACTTGTGACTAACAACTGTCCCATGACAGCGAGGAAGACTAACGAACCACATGTTGACCCCAATGAAGCTGAAGGTGTAAATAAAAAATAAAAATCCTTCAGCGTCTGGGACTCCCTGCCAGGCTGTCAGAACTGAAGCAGCCTTTTTGATAATCAATTCCAGTTGCGCTACCGAATAAAATAGGAAGAATTTCTGATAAAAAGTATATTGGACGATGCACAGGTAGCAGATTTTGACCACGAATAAAATCGAAAACATACTGCATCAGCACATTCAACACTGAGCTGTCAGAGACAGTCAAGCTGAGAAAGGCAGAGAGCTATTCCAAGGTCTGAGTTCATCAATAAGTTTTTTTTTGATGAGCGATTGTTAATTGCATGCAACACAGTGAGAACGGATGGCACAAGGATAATAATAATAATAATAAAAAAAAAGTTATTGCATGCAGATGAGGGAGTACATTTCAGCACAAGCCTCATAAAATGGACTGGACGCACACAAACACTACACGTAAAACTATCTGGTAGCTGTTATTCTTTTTTTTAAAAAAGTGGCGTCATCGGGGGATGGTGGTTGAGGAAAAATGTAAATCAAATGAAAATAATTCAAATCCAAATCATCTTGCTTGATGAAATGTGGTTATACGGCATCAGGGGAAAACAGCGTTACACTCACTTAGAGTTTATACGATCAGCGGGATAGAATAAGAGATACTTATATTTCATGATGTGTTGTGATGGGATTTGCCTGTTGCTTTTTTTTGCCTCTCCCTGCTCTCATAATCTCACAGATGAGAAACGCCTCTTGATGTGATTTTTGGACATTTCGACATGCGGGCAAAGCACAGCTGCTTATGATAACATTGACTTTTAGGTGTCCTAGTTAATTGTGAGACAATGACCAAAGCAGTTCAATGAAATCCACACTTATTCATTTATTTATTTTCAATAAACACGGTAAAACTAAGCATTTGCTGTTGTTATGCTAATGTTCAAATGTCCTCTGGAAAATATACCAATGTTAATTAAAAAAAAAAAAAAGAAAAAAGTCTATTGCCGCACAGCAAACCTGGGGCCCCTGTTTGCCAACTCAGCTCTGCCACCTGAAAGAGCGGCTGGGCTCATCTCAAGAGTGAACAATATCGATAAATGATCTCATCCTCTTTGCAACAGCGCTGGGCGAGTTCATACCGTCTGCATGTGAGCGCCCTCTTGTGGATTTTGAGAACATGAAGCACTTTAGAGAGGACACAGGCCTCCCTGCAGCTTGGTCGTATACATATCTTGCATTGCCAAATGGAAGAAGTATTTTAGATAATGTTCTTACATAAAAAAATAGGTAACTGTAATTAATATATTCAGTATTTGCAATGCATCAGGACTTAAATTTATTCATTTGACAAACTGGAGCTAATCCGAAATTACGCGCTCACGTGCCACTCCGCTAGGTGCACCTGGGTTCAGATAAATGTCAAGTCAGCCAATCACACGGCAACAGCTCGGTGCATCTAGACATGTCGACATGGTCAAGACCATCTGGCATGGTTGTTGGTGCCAGACAGGCAGGTCCAAATGTTTCAGCTACTGCTGATCTGCCGGGATTCTCATGCACGACCGTCTCCGGGGTTCACAGAGGATGGTCCCAAAAAGAGAAGATATACAGTGAGCGACAGTTCTCTGGGAGAAAAATGCCTGGCTGATGCCAGAGGTCAGAGGAGAATGGCCAGGCGGGTCTGAGCTGATACAACAGTTACACAATTAACCACTCGCCACAAGTGAGGTCTGCAGAAGCGCAGCTCTGACTGCACAACACCGAACCTTCGAGGCAGATGGGCGACAGCAGCAGAGGAACTTTCCTTGGGTAGACTCAACGTGTACCTGATAAAAGTGGTTGATGGTGTATGTGCAAGTGTTTGAGTGCACTTCTTATGCAGCTTCCTCCAGGATTGAAGCGGTATTTCTGATTCTGAATTTCTGAATTCTAAAAATATGTGAGCAAAATCTTTTGAACAAATGTTGCAGTAAAAATTCCTCGTCCTATCGTTCATTTAAATCAACTCATCTTGACTCAAGAAAGCAGGCCGATCTGTGCACCAGAGACATAGAAATCACACAAGGTTTGAGAAAATACTTGATGGTTGACTTGTATTTGGTACAAAAGTATTATACATATAAATGTATTTCCTTGAAAGCCTTGTGGATTATTAAGTGGTATAAACGGTCAAACTCCAGTTAGGTGGATTAGAGTTATATTCTACATCCCACCACACAAAAATAACAGTGTAAGCAAACTTTGTGGCAGCAATATTCAAATCCTCGAAATTACAAAACTGAGTTACTTCTACTTTGCATGACTATATTTCCATTTCATGCAAGCTCATGCTTCTGCTGCCAGTGTGAAACTTTGCAGTTTTCATTCTCATTTGTTTGACACCGTTGAGCAACTTTGCAGATCAATATTTAATTCAAATCGGTTATTTAGAATATATGATTTACTATGCATGGTCAGACTGCAAAAAATATGTCAGAACCACCACCATAAAATGGACTTTAGCTCCACTTCGACAAACCAAAACAGTAAAATGCTGCTCAACTGTTACGGCATCTGTAAAGAAATAGCCACATCTACCGCCAGCTCCATCTTATACAATCATGACGACCACTTTCCACTTTGGTGACTTTTGTCAATAATTCCATCAAGCTCGTTTAAGAATGCGTGACTTTTCCTTGTGTTGGAGTGTTTGTGTGCCTCCTCTGAGGTTTGTTATGACTGATCGAAGCAGTTTGCGCAACAAAGGAGCCACAAAGAAGTCAGTGTGTGTTGTTTTCGTCGGCGTTTCTCATCTCTTCCGTGGAGAACGTCCCCAGACCCGGAGCCGGACGCGCATGGCGGGTTCGCGTCAGGTCACGTCTCTCCCACCCGCGGGTCCGCCTGGCCCGAAAGGACCTCTGCATTAACAGAGGAGCGGGTGGGGGGTGGGAGGAAAAAAAAAAACAACCCACCCTGCAAGACCCGCACAATCAAAACAAATCGGCCACGCGGGCTTTTCCCGCAGCCGTGACGTCACGCAAGCCCCTCCCCTTCCCCTGCAAAGTAAACAGACAACATTGAGGAAACGGTTGATGTCATCCGCCGTACGAGCGCCGGACGCGGTGGACGCGCCGCGGGACGTGGCATCTGGACGCTTTCCGGGCGCCGCGCGCGTGTCTCCAGCGCACCTGCGAGGGTCCGGGCGGCTGCGGACCCGCGGCGGAGCGATGCGGGCAGAGGCGGAAGTGAAGTCACTTGACAGACCGTCCATGTTATTATTGTTATTTTGGTAGCGCTGTGATGAGACGGGCTCGGGAGCCGCTGGTCTCCGAGACGACGAGCGTCCACGCTTCCGCAGGCCTCCCCGGACCGACACCGCCCTCGCCGTCGCCGTCGCCGACACCGACACCAGCAGCCCCGCTGATCGGGAGCCGGGAGCCTCGCTGACGGCTGGGTTGGCGGGGGGGAGCTGGGCCGGTGGTGGGAGGGGAGGAGGGTGGGGGGGACGGCGCGAGCACCCAGCTCCAGCTCGTCTCTCCTACACTCCGACCGAGCGACGTTAAAAAAAAAAAAGGGGGCGACGTAAACAATAACGGCGTCGACGGGGGCTCCTGCGCGGTTTGTAGCGGACACGTACCGCCGCAGACATGAACGGTATCACCAAGGGCCGGTTCGAGGTATGACAGCGCGAGCGGACCGGCAGCGGTTCAACTGTTTGTTTCCAGTAGACGTGGGAGTCGTGGGGGCTTGTATAAGCGAAGTGTATTTGTGTGCGCGCGTGTGTGTGTTAGCGTGTGTGTGTGTGTGTGTGTTTGTGTGTGTGTGTGGTGGACCGTGCTCCGCCGCCGCTGATTTCACGTACACTCAGCTGTGGAGGCGTTTAGCTGGTCAAGGGTAATCCGAAATCCTGTTGTTGTCCTGCCGCACCAGTAGACAGCGGCGACATGCGGGCTCGGGACTGCGGGACAGGGAGGGCTGTGGCCGGGGGATCGCCAGGCTACCAGGGCCGAGGCGCGCTGGCACTGTCGCCTGAAGTGACCGGCTGGCTCTCGGTGACGGTAGACTGCGCTGCAGATGGGGAGTTGTGTTGTCAATACAAACAGTGCAGCAGCATTAAAGTAGGCGTCACGCGGGTTTTTTTTTTTTGGGGTTTTTTTTTTTGGCTGATTACACTGCAAAACCTGCGGTCACAGGTACCTCAGGAGGGTCGGGGGGGTGTGGGAAGGGTGTGGGGACAGGCTGCAATGAGACTCATCGTGACACCATACGGATAATTTTTTTTTTTTTTTTTTTTGCCAGACAACACACTCCCTGCTTTTTTTTTTTTTTTTTGCATGTTAGAGCTCACAAGCAGTGAGCACCTCTTGCTCTGGTGGAGGTATAAGTCACTGCAAGAAGAAGTAGTCCTGTATCAACAGTCATGGTGGAAGTGCTGAAGTTGGCCCGAGGCAAAAGTAGTTCAGATGCTTTCAGGATGAGCTCTTTTACTGTAGCGCTGTCAGAACGCTGTTTGCAGGGTTTGGTGTCATAGCCTGATGGAGTTTAGCAACTTTAATGCACTGTCGGGCGGCTCACACTCACTGGCCGTGCCCTTAAAACCGCTGCATGTTATAATGGAATGTAACGCAACAGGCCCGCAATAAATTCAGGAGGGGGTTATGTTGAATTGCATTGAATCTGTCTGAGACAGACGTTGACGTATCTGAATGAATGTTATTTGTGACGCCGTTGAACTGTACCGAGTTATACCGAGAGGTGTCCCTAATGTTTTGGTCATCACACTCATATGCATTGGGGTGACAACATATTAGGGACGCCTCTCAGGTTAACCCGGCACAGTTCAACAGCATCACAATTTACAGTCCCAATAAGAATCATTTAGATATGTCAACGCTTCTCTGAAACGGATTCATTAGAAATTCAACATAAAACTCCTCCTGACGGGAGAATTTATTGCAGGGCTGTTGCATTATATTCTATGGCAAACATGCAGTGACTTTAATGTCATGCTGATCGGTGTGCATTGCACAGTGTATTCAAAATGATACACATAAAAAGGTGATCATGGGGCCAAGCTGTACCGATGTTAAAAGGATGAGAGTGTAAGATATAAGCGCCCCAGATATATAATTGAGTTAGGTATAGTATGGCCTAAAATTTAGCGCTCGAGTACTTTGGTGAGGGTACTAGCGTGTGCCCCTCCCTGTCACCGATCAGCGACTCATTCTTACACTTGTGAAATTACAGAGCACCCATGAATGCTGGATTTGTGCACAACACCTGCTGTGCTGGAACTGCCGCTAATGAGGGCCAATTAGTGGCGTTGTCGACGTAATTGGTAATTGTTTACTAAACTGTGATTCAGCTGTCGTCCCTGGCGTTTATCTGTGATATAATTCACACGTCGCTGTGGTTCTTTAAGGGTTGACTTGACGGCGCCTGACCACCTCCGCCGCACGTCCGTCGGCAGCTGCGCGGACGGCGCGCGTTCTTACGTGCGAGCGAAGGAAAGCGGCGCCAGCGGTGGCGATTCGGGCCGCCGTATGGGCACGCGTCTAGGCAGAGCTCTGGCCAGATACTGAGCGCACCGTATGACCCAGATGTAAGTTCCTCATTAAATGTGTCAAACGACACTTGAACCGAGCGTGGCAGGTTGGAGCCGACAGGCTTTCATACTCGCCCGCTTATGCACTGTCTAGGAATAGGAGTATGACTGCAGAGAGGAACTCCCTGCTTGGGAATGCTGCTCTGCTGGCACAGACGAGGAGGACACCAGAATGCTGATGAGATAACTTTAATGAAGCATTGGTACCAGAGATGGCTTTGAACCCTGCTGTCATAATGCCACAGCTACTGAGATTACACACCAAGTACTGTGGTCCTGATATTCCACCTGGCAACTTCTTCCAGGGGCTTTGGTGCACCCGACACTGATGGAGGGCGAAAGGGAAAACACCACATGTCGGCTTCATTGTGTTTGCCATCTTCGAATTTGATTGGAATTTCTGCTCCTTGACGTCAGTTAAGGAAATAGGACTGCAGATGTTTTTCGTCATACTCTTTGTCATCATTTACTCCATCAGCAATTGTGAAGGACACGCAAATAGACTTTGATAAGTATGAAAGGAAAGGGAAATTGATATGAAATGATTTAGCACGTGGTTGCAGGTCAACTGATTCATTGGTTCTGCTGTCACCTGTTAGCAAACCAACACAAAGATATTATTCTGAGTCTGTGAAACCTAAAATATGTTGCTATTTTAGCCCGTCTGAATGCCATCAGACAAGACGTTATTATGCGTTCAAATTTAAACTGCATCCTGTGAAGATTCTTTCCTTTGCCGAAGCGGCCTTGTGCCGAGCCAGCTGTGTCCTGTCTGAATTGTGTATGGCCGTGTTTGTGTTGATGGAGAGGTCAAAGGTGAGTGATGTGTTACAGAGGTGGCTTGGAATTAAATCTAAATTTAGGCCTAAATCCGAGGTCACCTCTGGCTTTAAGGAGACATAAGTCTTTGTAGATCTTGTCTAATGGCCGTTGTCTGAAGCGCATATGGTTATGCAAAATTGAAGTGGCAATACAGTTGGCGACAAAGGAGTAAGCATTTTTTTGGCTGATTCTGGCTTCCATGTAGCCACTGACTGATGGCTGTAAGTAGCACTAGCATTGCATTCAGGAGCATGCGGTAAATTGAGATTTCCTGCCGTTGGGCTTCTGGAGGACATAATCACATCGTCAAAGAAAGGCTTAAAGGGAACCACCCTTAACACTGATTGTGTCATTATTCTACAGCCATTATGCTGCGCAATCAACATTTGCTTAGCGACATTTACTCCATAATTACAAGCAAAGCCAAAAACTTCTCTATAGCCACTTGGAGTTTATTCAGTTGACACATTTCTATCTATAAGTGAAACAGAGTCACATGAGGATTGAAAAGGCCCCGTTGTTTACATGCACAGTCACGCAGCCTTCAGTGGGTTAAAGTGACCTCAACACAACTGCTTAGATTGTTACAATGCCTTATTTGATAGAGGGGCTGTGGGAACCAGTGATGGAAGAGTTATAAACTATCATCCTTGAGGTATAATTGAATATACAGTGGTTAATGATCACGGTCCAGATCTGCTTTCAAACTGTTTATCATCAAGGTTAAAATTAAACCAAAGCTCAGTTAATCTTCTGCACAGCCTCGCCTGGACTCCCGCTCCTCTGTCTTCTTGACCCACCACTTGCTCTCAAATGCACTTCCCTCTGCTCCCTTTTTACTCCGTGGGATGAACATCTCTGGACCTCCCTCCTGCAGTCTCTGGCTGCAGCACCTGCTCTCTCTCATGCCTCTCCCCGTTACTTCCGCCCATCTTCCCTCTCCCGCATGGCTTTCTCTCTCGAGGAGGTTGCATCTGTCATGGAGCCAGATGAAGCCCTTTCAAAAAGTCAACCTCTGCTCCTCCTCGCACCTCTTTGTGTTTTCACATTTCTGTGTTTGCATGTGTGTGTGTGTGCTAGTGTGTGTGACACAGCGGGGAGTCCCCACCCCCCCTCTCATTAGATCCTGTTTGTCTTTGAGGATACGCGCGCATCGCTGGCGCCATGCGTGACTGCGGAGGCACGACGAGTACGGGCGTTTGTCGTAATTTAAATTCATGGATGAACACAACCCACCTGATCTAGAATGTTCTGCCTCTGTTCTTCACATGGCCTGACTGGAATCACCTGTGAGTGTGTGTGTGTGTGTGTGTGTGTGTATGTGTGTGTGTGTGTCCTGCTCAGCAGATGGCCAGACATCCAGCGAGTAGACTAATTGAGATAAGCATGCCAACAAGCTGACCAGGCTAACAGAATTATAAGCTTGTAAGAAGGGGACACGGGAAGCAAATGTAGGTTTGGCTTGTTTACCAGCGTTGCTTTAGGAAGGAAAAGCTCAGCAGCAATTGGAGAGCATGCAAAACACATTTTGGCCTGGCAGAATAAAGCGGTTCAGGTCTGCATTTGCTACGATGTTTTTGTTTTTTTTTGCAATTTGACAGTGATGCACGTCGTGTTCTATGTTTTGGTCTTGCCTAATTGCTCTGGACCACCTCAAGCTCCCATGCTCACTCAGTATGGTTGTTTGCCTTGTGTCTCGGCAGGTGTTCTCAAACAGTGATGAAGCCCCCATTAACAAGAAGCTCCCCAAAGAGCTCCTTCTTAGGTAAGATCAATCATACGGAACCTCCCCCTCCTCAATACACACACACACACACACAATATAACACAGCACACCCTGGGGCAAAGGCTCAGGCCGGAGTTACTCATTAGCTGAAGTGGCCTGAAACAGTTGTCTGTTTATTTGTCACTAGTTAAGCATGCGCTGTGTAGGTGTGACCGACAGGCTAATGTTTTGTCCCGCCCCGTAAATATGACATCATGCAAACGCTCACTCGCGCTCCATGCTGGTTCGCGTGTGGATCATAAGGAGTGTTTATATGCTTGAACGAGATGCACCTGCCTGCTCCTCTCTCCAGACGCACGCTTCGCGCCGTTTGTCTGTGGATTGGAGCGCTGCGTGTGTGTGTGTGTGTGTGTGCGCGTGTGTGAAAGACTTCCAGGCCTATGCAAACTGTATGTCTGCAAATGCGTGCGCTATAAATAGCTTGTCTTAGCTGGTGGGGAATTCCGCAGTGCCGTGCTCTTGTGTGGCTCCAGCTGCGCTCCGACGAGGCTACCAGTGCACCCATTACCCCCAACACACTTTCACTGGTGGACGGAAAAACACATACTCGCATGTGCTCGCCAGCTGCGACACATGACCTGGTGTCACATGCCTCATATCCAGGCACACGGTGTCGGCTATGAGGACGGCTCGCTGTGATGGCAGTAAATCTTGTTATCTAAAAACTGGGAGAAAAAAACAAGACAAAAACGGCTTGACTACAGCCGTTTGTTTTTGTGATTTCCCTCCATCGCGGTACGCAGTCAGGGGCAATCTGTTGTGACTGCTGCATTTTTATGATGCAAGGAATCCAAATGGGAAAATTAATTTCCCCCCCAAGTTTATAATTAGACCTTTATCAGCAGTCGCGCACATCAGAGATTCCCAAGCTAGAGACCGGGAACCATGCAGGAGGTTGGAGGATAAATCGGAGGGGTTAAAAGATGAATAACAGCATGTTGATCTGATATTTGTGTCCTTTCTGTCTTCTTTTTTTTCCAACTCATAGACATTCTTTCATTTTAAATGGAATTAGCCCATTTCTACATTTGGCATTACTGCTTATGTCTCATGTGTCACTGTGATGGAGCTCAGGTACCTCACATAAGCTGCCACGTTTTAGAAGAACCTTGTCTGATAGAAAGGCCTCAGAGAGAGGCTGGAGTGGTTTGGGGTCCTCTTACCCAGAAGCACTGACTCAGCACCGTCTCCACCACCACCACCCAAATTCATGTCTGACTGGAGTTACCATAGCAACCAGACCTAGACTCACAGTGAAGGCTTGACACTCTCATCAAGCCATGTCTGAAGGGCCAGGTGTACATTTTGTCAACACAGGCAACACTACTCCCATTAAAATCTCATTATGTACCATATCGGGAACAAATGGACACACCCATGCGGGTTGATAAGGAGCAATCCAAAGTGATTCCTCCATATTTTCTGTGTTTTTTATGTATTTTAGGTCATGTTCAGAGACATTGTCAGGACCCATCTCATACAGTTTATGCAGGGCTGTTCTCAGGTATCATACTCATATTTTCTGTCAAATATCAGATAGGTGTATCGAGCTCAGAACTGGGGTCCCCCGAATGTGGTTGACTTCTCTGTGATATGATTCAGAGGATTCCTTTGTGGATGGTAGAAGGCCTTTCTCGTGCATATAATGGAAAGTCAGATTGTATTTGATTAAAACAGTCGATAAATAATCAGTATCATGACCATTCTGCAGTTATTAGAGTGGAGATCGATGGGAGCCTGCTTGATTGATCAGCTACTCTGGTCACCTCAAATCACTCCAAGGACTGTGCGTTTGTGTGTGTGTGTGTGTGTGTGTGCGCACGTGTGTGTGAGATAGTGTGAGAGAGAGACAGAGAGAGAGAGAGAGAGAGGGAGAGAGACGTGTGCTCATGGGTCTCTTTGCATTGCTTTGTTGATTGTATGCATGCACTCCCTGACACAAGACACGCTAGAGTAAATGGACGGACATGTCCCAACATGCCCTGGTCAACGCACATAAAAAAACACAGCCTTTGTCTTTGTCTATACGATGGAAACAATGGCCAGCTCCTGTTTCTTAGTGCTTAAAGGACATTCCGATCCCAGCTGCTTTGAAAGCTTTGGCACCATGACAGTGCTCTGAACACCTCAAATATTCTGTAGATTTCACCCTTCAGGCCGCCTCTGTGCGCAGTAAGCGCTCCCTTCAATCGACGGTGAGGTGTGCATATTCGGTTTCTTTGACGCGTGTGTCCGTGTGTGTCCTCATGTAAGTGTATATACTCCACGTTTGTCTGTGGGTCCAAAGATGTCTGTGGCCTTGTCTCTCTGAGTGCCAGAGATTACTCATTGGCAGATTAATGGATTGAGCTGACCCAGTAGCCTGCTGCATGCAGCCTTTTGTGGCTGACCAGCCCGCAGCTCACACACACACCGCCTGTCTGCGGGGGGCTCGGCTGCTCCCATCCAAACACAGCGGATTGTTCTGTTTTCTACAGACATCTGCGCATATCCAATCACGCAAACAGAAACAGATAATCATTAAGTTAAACAGACCGCTGTGGGCACGGCAGCGCTGACGCCGCGCTCTGCAGCCGGGAGCCAACGCTGAACTCATGCTCTCTTTTTTGCCTCTCTTTGTAGAATATTCTCCTATCTTGACGTGGTCACACTCTGTAGGTGTGCCCAAGTATCCAAGGTAAGCACTCCTCTCTTTACACCTCCAAACCGCCCACTCTGGTCTTACTCACTCATTTTTTTAAAAAAAGAATAATGGATTAATGAAATTCTGAACTGAGGTATGTTTGACCTGAAACCTGTTAACCACTCCTGAATTCTCTAGAAATTTCTATAATGCAGCGCCATCTGCTGGTAATGTGTAAGTGGACCACTGCTTTGCTATTGTGCACTGCAGCTGAAAGCCGCTTCTGAGCGAGCTATCTGTGAATAATAACGGGGTTTAGCATGTAGGCTGTGAATGCAGAGCTGTGACGGCAGCTTCTCTTACAACAGCCCCAATGTGTTCCCCCATGGAAATGTTTTTTTTTCTCTGAGCTTGTGATAAGCTATTAAGTAGAAGGGTTACTTTTTTCTATGAAATTCTCAAATAAGAACCTCTTTGTCTGTTTGTCTTGTGTGTGTGTGCGCGCGTGTGTGCGTGCGTGTGTGTGTGCATGCGTGTGTGCACCAAACAAAGACGGATGTTAGAAGTGAAAACAGCAGCTATTCCTCCATGAACAAAGAGCAGGCACATTTTATGCGTACACAGAGCTAAACCCACAGAGATCTCTGGAGTCGAGGTTGACCCGCTATGTTGATTCACTTCTCCCACATATTATGATAAGAGTCACCATTCACCTTCCCCCCACCTCTGTCTGACCCACTTGTCCACACCCTGTCTGTTGCGCTCTCAGGCGTGGAATGTCTTGGCTCTAGATGGCAGCAACTGGCAGAAGATCGACCTGTTCAACTTCCAGACAGACATAGAGGTGAGGGTTGTGTTTACGAGTCAGCTAAAGAATGAACGTGTGTGTATGTGCTTCCCGCCACAGTGGCATTTCGAAAGTTTGGGCACCTCTCGAAAAAGAAAAGGAAAAAACGGCGATGATTGAAACTGAAGAGGATGTAGGGTGTTGGGTGTGGGGATCAACAAACAATGCAGTGTTAGGTTTTATGTTATTTGATCAGGTTATGACATAAAACCTAACTGACATGTGCAAATGTTTGAGGAGCCTGTTTTTTTACTAGCAACTTTTGGGTTTTGTCAACAACCGTCATTGCAAAAATGTCAACAGACACCAGTTTCAAATCTTTGAGAATCTCCTGACTCTTCAAACAACATGTGAACACTCAGCTACCATATGTTCCTCTGAACAGCTGTGTGAGGCTGAAAATGGAAGTTATTGATGCCCACAATGCGGAAGAAAGTGATAGCGAAGTGTGGCCAGCTTGTTTTCACAGAATTACAGAATGTTCACCCATCAGCCATAACATTATGACCACTGACAGGCGAAGTGAATGACAGTGATTTTCTGGTTACCATGGCACCCGTCAGTTAATGGGCTATGTGCATTCCTAGAGATGCAACAAGTAAACATTTTGTCCTCAAAGTTGATGTTTTATGAGCAAGGAAAATGGGCAAGCGTAATGATTTGACTGACTTTGACAGGGGCCAAATTGTGATGGTTAGATGACTGTATCAGAGCATCTCCAAGACTGCAGCTCTTGTTGGGTGTTCCGGGTCTGCAGTGGTTGGGACCTATCAAAAGTGGTCCAAGAAAGGTAAAGCAGTGGACCAGCAGCAGGCCCGTGTGGTCCGACCCAACACAGTTATTGTAGCTCAAATTGTTGAAAGGTTTATGCTGGTTTTGACAGAAAGCTGTCACAATACAGACTGCATGGCAGTCTGTTGCCATGTTGCCAAGGCCATGTGCAACGCCTACCTGGGGAACACATGGCACCAGGATGCACTAGGGGAAGAAGGCAGGCCGGCGGAGGCAGTGAGATGCTTTGGGCAATGTTCTGCTGGGAAACTTTGGGTCATGCCATTTGTGTGGATGTTACTTTGAAACATATTACCTACCTAAGCATTGTTGCAGATCATGCACACCTTTTCATGGAAATGGTGTTCCTCGATGGCAACGGCCTCTTTCTGCAGGATAACGCTCCCTGCCACAAAGCGGTTGGTTCAGGAATGGTTTGAGGAACACAACAAAAGCACGTTCAAGGTGTTGACGTGGCCTCCAAATTCCCCAGATCTCAGTACAATTAAGCATCTGTAGGATGTACTGGGCAATCAAGTCCAATCCATTGAGGCTGCACCTCGCAACACACAGCACCTAAAGGAGCTGCTGTGTACATTGTGGTGCCAGATACCACAGCACACCTTCAGAGGTCCAGTGGAGACCATGCCGTGATGAGTCATGGCTGTTTTGGCGGCAAAAGGGCACCTAAACAATGTTAGGCAGGTGGTCATAATGTTATGGATGATCAGTTAAAAAGTTGAGGTCTGGAGGACGAGAAAACCTTCTGAGAGAGCCCTTCATAGAATTGCTAGAAAGACAAAACCCCAGTTTTGACGCAGAAGAAAACCTTTCCTGGAAACGGGAACCAGGAGCATTTTGGAAACGGGAGCAGTGAGGAAACGTCTGCAGAAAAACATTAGAGCTTGTCATGAAAACACCACTTCATCAACTGCTACGCTGACTAAAACATCAGGGAAACTCTGTGGTTAGCTCTTAAAAGAGCCGTGCATGCAAGATGGCCAAGAGTATTGCGGAGCTAGAAGCCGTTGTCAAGAAATGTGAGAAAATCCCAAATATAAAATTGAAAGACTGCCAGAGGAGGTGATACTATCTACTGGTCATGTAGGGTGTCCAAACTTTTGCACATTCCACGCTCGTGTTTAACGATGTTACTTTGTTAAGTTTACAGTATTTAAAACGTACACAATAGTGTTTGAAGAATATGTCGTGGTTTTGTGTACCATATCCTAGAGGGATGGTGTTTAAATCTTTTCAATTAAGAACATTTCCCCAAAATCTGTTGTTTTCATGGGGTGTCCAAACGTTCGCATGCCACTGTGTGCACTTGCTGAGTAGCATTATCCAGCCCAAGGCTTAGTGCTGGGTCAGTAGGCTTTGGTGCTGACTGTGACGTCACAGCTGATCCTCTGCCCTGTGGCCCAAGTCATATTACTTTCTTTCTTCTTCTGTGCCTCTGTGTCTCTCAGGGGCGGGTGGTGGAGAACATTTCAAAGCGTTGCGGAGGCTTCCTGAGGCAGCTGAGCCTCAGAGGCTGCCTCAGTGTGGGCGATGCCTCCATGAAGTAAGATCCTCCTGCGCTTGATATGATAATTGTATTTCTGCCTTGACTTGTCTCAAAAGTCCAACCGCTGTCGACGAGATCACTTGTTGCATGTGAAAAGAAACGAGCACGAGCTGCGCAAAGACTTCCCCCCCCGTGCGACGCGGTAATCGCCGCTCTGCCTCCCTGCTGTTTCCCAGGACGTTTGCTCAGAACTGCAGAAACATCGAAGTCTTGAACCTGAACGGCTGCACCAAGATCACCGACAGCACCTGTGTCAGCCTCAGCAAGTTTTGCTCCAAACTCAAACAGCTAGATCTCACCTCCTGCGTGTCCATCAGCAACCACTCCCTCAAGGCCCTCAGGTAGCACCCGCACGTTCGGCCCCGCCCTAAAACCCGGTGTCACATCTGTGTCTCCGTTACACTCCCTCTTTGCATCGCGCACGCTGATCTCTGTCGAAAATGGCACGTGTGGAGTAGTTCACATCTGCTGCGCGCGCGTGTTCACGCGTGCCGTGAACGGCGCGGCTGTCCTTCCCCAGTGATGGCTGCAGAATGCTGGAGATGCTGAACCTGTCATGGTGCGACCAGATTACGCGGGACGGCATCGAAGCGCTGGCTCGAGGCTGCACCGGTATACGAGCGCTGTTCCTCAGAGGCTGCACACAGGTACAGTAATGCACAGGAATGCGCGCGTGTTTTTCTGCCGACTGACATGTGTTCCCTCCTTTACCGTGAGGAGCGATCAGTCACCGTGTCTCCACTCGGTTCTCTTTATGCGGGTCTTTACCTTTGCGAATGTGTGTCACTTTTGTGCCACATTAAATACACATTTAGGAGTGGGCGTGGCTTCCTTTAGGGAGTAACTCTGTACACACTTTAATGAACACTGCAATGTGCTGTGTGTGTAGGCTGTCCGCAAAAATAAATACCATTCCTCAGTATCCCACACCTTTTTGCATATTGTTTTGCAATAAACAGTACGCCTCTTTTTTGGACTTTATACTGGTGTGACAGATTGTTTTAAAAAGAGAAGTGTTTTAAAGAGAGAAGATTGGTTAACAAATGTTCCCTTTAGTCGTGTTCTTTTTTTCCTCCCCGTGCATCAAGTTGTGGTGTCGCCTGCTGCCGGTTATATCAGAATGCGGTTTATGTTGAAAAAACAAATGACAAAACAGAAACCTCAAAGCAACGACATCTATATCTACAACATTCAGAAATTACAAACCAAAACCACAATGGAGCTCGACGCCACACCTCTCTGCTGAAAGAAAGAAAAAAAAATCATCTTTGGCCACACTTGGGAGAAATGTGTCCTCTCCCCCACTTGCTGCTCCCAGCGCAGTTCATTTTTCCATCTCATGGTATTTGTGTTTTTTACTCGTATTTAAATCTCAGCGGTAGCTCTTTTGTTGATGTAGTGGTTTGTGTCAGCCTGGCATTTTCTTTTTCTGTTGCCTCGGTGGAGCCAACATTTTCTGCAGGCTGTGCTCGTCATTGTTTTCTTACCAAAGCCTGATTTATATCTGTTGCCCACAATGCAAAGGGAGAAAAAAAAATGCAGTGAAACCCTGACAAATCATCTGTGGAGGCTCACAAAGGACAGCTGATATGGCCTGAATATGACTATTGATTGAACTCGTTGGAGTGACATTTGTTGGCTGCCATCTTCAGTTTTATTAGCCTGTGACCACAAACAAGCCGAACACTATCAGATGTGGAGCATGCACACTGGTACACACTTTAATTGTCTATTAATGTTTTGATTGACTTTGCTGGGTTTTTTTTTGTTTTTATTGTTTTGAACCAGTTGGAAGATGGAGCTTTGAAACACCTTCAGAAACACTGCCCAGAACTCACCACCATCAATATGCAGTCATGCACGGTAAGACAAACATTTGCTCGTGGGATGGGAGAAGGGAGAGACCGACGATAATGCATGATGGGTGTGTGTGTGTGCGTGTGTGTGTGCCTCTGTGGTCATTCTAATTTGTCTTGTTTGTGTGTTGCCTCCAGCAAATAACAGATGAAGGCCTGGTTAGCCTGTGCCGAGGATGCCACAAGTTACAAATCCTCTGTGTGTCCGGCTGCAGTAACATTACTGATGCCTCCCTCACTGCACTGGGACTTAACTGTCCCCGACTCAAGTGAGAAACACCCCCCACCCCACACACACACACACACACACACTTGTCTCACCTTTCTTTAATATATATATATAAATAATTAAATATCCTACTCAGGCTGTAGAGGTGCTAACATTTTAAACCAAAGAAGAGTCTGTGATCATCCAGTTCTGCCCAGTGGGTCTTGTAGAAATTTTTATTGGTGCCTCCTCATCCTCTGGCTGAGTTATTGTTATTGATGTTAATATAGCTGTAATAGACGCAATCATTGCTCTCACATGTCCTCCAGGCTTTTACAAGTTGAATGTGTGTGCGTGCACCGTGCACATGCCTGTGTGTGTGTGCGTGCGTGTGTGTGTGTGTGTGTGCTCACAGGATCCTTGAAGCTGCACGATGCTCCCATGTTACGGATGCTGGGTTTACTGTGTTGGCCAGGGTGAGTTTCTTGCTCAGTGACTTTGTCCCACAGTCCCTGTTCTTTATATCTCTAATTGGAACTGAGTCATTTTCTCATGCAGACTAAGACCCTCTGATTTTCTCTGCAGAACTGTCATGAGCTCGAAAAAATGGACTTAGAAGAATGTATTTTGGTAAGCACTGCAAACTGTTGCAAAGTGACAGTGTGTTTGTCCTGCCGAGAGAGAGAGAGAGAGAGAGAGAGAGAGATAGTGAACAGTTCAGTGACTTATTAAGCAAGACAGACGTACGTTAACACAGCAAAAAATATTTTAAAGGGACAGAAAACTAGACACATCACAGCAAACTCCTCCAGGAACTTTGTGCCACTTCAGTGTCTCCAGACATTTGAGACTGTTGATCACGTTTGTCCTCTCACAGGTGACAGATAACACCCTGGTCCAGCTGTCTATCCACTGCCCTCGCCTGCAAGCCCTGGTAAACAAATTACACCTGTGGGTCAGATTTTGCAAAAGGTTCCGCCTCAGCCTCGGCGTAACGCGTGTTTCCTCCACTGCATGCTGCTTTGTCCCGGGCAGTCTCTGTCTCACTGCGAGCTGATCACGGACGACGGCATCAGAGCTCTGAGCAGCAGCACCTGCGGCCAAGAGCGCCTCACTGTGGTGGAGCTGGATAACTGCCCCCTCATAACGGATGTGACCCTGGAGCACCTGAAGAGCTGCCATCGTCTGGAGCGCATCGAGCTCTACGACTGTCAGCAGGTCACCAGGGCTGGCATCAAACGGATTCGGGTCAGTGGGCATGATGGGAGAATATGAGAATTTTTTATTTTTTTATTTTTTTTTTGAGGGACTGGGGGATAAAAAAATTCTCCATATCACTTTGTCGTAAAATTATATACACTTATTCACCCCCTGATTTTTACAGATGAGAGGCTTAATGTGACCCGCACACAGTAGTACATGTTAATTTATTATAACCCTACAACCAGTAGCTGGTGTGCTTCGCTAAACACAAAGACCGAGAACAGGCAGACAGACAGGTTGGGTAAGTCCAGAGGGAACAAAATCTAAAACTACTCAACACTAAAAAGCTGAGCTCATTGGCTACTGGCTGTATTTAAAAAAAAACACACACGAGTCATATTAGACTCAGCTAACTCTTGTGACAGCTCTTGATAGCAAATAAGAAAGTTTCCTAAAGTGTCAAACTATTCTTTAAGGAATTTAGTTTTGTTCTCTGTGAATTTTCTCTGTGTGCACACTGATGTCATCCAATTTCTTCCCCGCGCAGGCCCATCTTCCAGAGATCAAGGTACACGCCTACTTCGCCCCAGTCACACCCCCTCCCTCTGTGCATGGAGGTGGTCAGCGTCTGTGCCGCTGCTGCATCATCCTCTGACAGTGGAGGGCCAGGGGGGGCCACCTCTGTCTACAGGTCCTGCTGCTCTGAAATGGGGAGGCGGGGTTGGGGACCGGGGTAGGTGTAGGGGGAGAGGAGGGGCTGGACCCACTCACTGCTCCTGATCACTGATCAACACAACAGACTGATCACCACTGATCCCTGATCAGTTTAGCCCGCCCCTCCTCTCTCCTCTCGCTCACCAATCAGCATTGCAGCAGCCCCAGGTCTGAGCGTGGAGGGGGTCAGACGAAAGAAACATGGACGAATAGACTCCCGCTTTTCTTCTCTCTTTGTCTCATCCTCCTTTCCTGCTGTAAGGACATAAAATAGATTGTCCATTCCATGCTGCTCCTCATACCCCTGACTCCCCACCTGTGGGCTTAGAGGACTGCACCTGGACAGCTGATGATGGGGGCGAGGTGGGTCTGAACAGTCAAGCTACAATGCATCATGCTCAAACTTTAAAGAAAAAAGAAAGACACTGCTCTCATCGGGGACAACAGTTTGCTCTCTGTGGAGTATCATCTCAAACAATCACATGACACCTCTGTGTGACCATCCTGTGATTCATTCTGCTTTGACTAATAAGACTCGCAGCCTGGAGGGAGAGTAGAGCTGGGGTTGTGGGAAGCACATATCTGCTGGATATAAACGATGAAGCCTTGGTGTGACCAGCTCAACTCTGGAGCGCGGAAGAGTTGAGGGGGGGAAAAAACAGGAAGTACAAGATGGGACGCGTGGCATATTTGTGCATCTGAGATACTTCTGTTGAGACTTTGATTCTGTTTGTACAGAGAATGTTTTGCAATGGAAAAAAAAGAATTACATTAATGGCAACTCACTAAAAATTGAGGTAGGCCAACAAAAAATGGTTTTATTTTCTTTATTTCCAGTGCTTACTGTAATTGTCAATGTCTGTCTATCCAGAGAGGGAGTTATGTTTGTCTTTCTTTTTTTGAAATAGAAAAGAAAAAAAAACAGTACATTTGACAAAAAAGGACCTATGATTCAGACCTTCAGCGCCTACAAGTATTATTATTATTATGATTATTATTATTATTATTATGACCTCTCCTGTGTCTGTGTGGTTATGTTGACTCAGACTCTTATCCAATCCTATCACTAGCCCTGGGCACTAGCTCCTCTAGTAGACCACTTCAGCATTTGTTTACATCCTGGATTTGGTTAGCACCACAAACAAACATGTTTACATCAGTAGCTTTTCGGTCTCCTGAACATATGCAGAGATGTTTGGTGACATATACAGCTGTGCTTTACCCAGTGTTTATCACTGGACTGCAAAAGTACACCATTCAAACTTATTGCTGTGTGTATTTTAGATATTAAGATATTAATCAGGGCTAATGTTGGTGCAACTTTGCTTCAAAGTGAACTGGAATTTGTCTTAAAGCTGAGACAAATGTAAGCAAAGACACCTCCTTATGACAATCATATGAATTTATGTATTTGAAAGTGAAATTAGTTTTATGTAATTGGCAAAATACAGATGGTAGTATAGGCTATTAATTGTCTTTATTCAACGAAGTCCACTTGCCAATGCCCCCGGCAACACAAGATTAATTATTTTTTAAATAACACGACACAGCTTCGATAAGATTGGCCGATTTAAAGCATGTAACCCATTGGCACCAAATTCCTGCTCATTCAATCCCACAAACCACATGTTAGGGATGTGCTATGCAGAGTGTGAGATGAAAGCATCAGAACTGCCTGTTTTATTTCATTCTATACAGACACTCCTTTTGATCAACAAGAACTCAACATTATCTGTCTTGCCATGCAGAGTAATACATGTAGAGGGGCATGAAATACCACTACTTGAAGCGCTGAAAATACCATAAAACAGAAGCAGCTTTTCACATTGGGCTAAACAAGGGACTGTAAACTGTTGTGTAGTGCCAAGTGCTCAAAACCGGGGGGACTGGTGGGAAGATGGATAGGACTGAAAGAAAGGAGAGCAGACAAAAAGATTTCAAAGGACTCAGATATATAGCTGACTCAACTGGCTATGACACTAATGCCCTCTCCTTGACAGCTGTTTTAACAGTTTTATGTTTGAGAAATAAATGAAAAAAAAAAACAAATGAATAAATAAAAGTGAATAATACTAAATGTGCTTTGTCTCTAGTGTAAGATTTTGTCTCTGGGCGTTTTTCGTGGTACTGAGGCGAGTACGCAGTTGAGCCGCTAGATGTCAGCAAAGATCCGCGTCAAGGGCAGACACACCCACATAAACAGTGCAATTCTATTGTCTCCAATCTGTCAAAGATAACGGAAATTATGCAGTGCATAATCTGAGTGAATGTGATTTCGTTTGTTCAATCCGCCCACAAGCGTACAACGGCGTCTGCTTCTCGTTATGCTGGATTTTTGACATTTGCCGTCAGGCATTATGCTGGCTAGCTGTGCGGTTGCCAAGGACCCATGGGCTTGATCGTTGATCAGTAGCGTCTTTTGGTAAACTGCAGTCCCCGGCAGCGCGCAAGCTTTCGGCGCCTGTGTGCGGGTTCAGCTGTAACGGCGATTATTCCTGGACTAAAAAGGGAGCAGTTACCCCGGGGCAGGAGCTGAGAGCCTGTTCTGGAAGTTTGGTGCAACTTTGCTGCTGAAGAACTCGACAGCTGAAAGCTTTGCAGACTCTCCGGTCTGTGGTCATGGAATAAAAAACGGAGTGGAGCCAGGCTTTAGGCCCACGGATAACTCGTTAGCTAGCTGAGCTAGCTGGTGTGAAGCTGTCTACCCTTGTTTGGATCGTTATGCTAACTAGCTAGGTACTATTTTTGTTAGCATAACAGATAGCCACCCAAGGCTGCTTTCTTGTTTTGGTGCGGGTGTATAGAAGGACGCCGCTGGGGTCCACTACAATTACACAATTGCTGAACTTTCTGGAAGTTTTAAGTTCTCCATCTCAGGCAACGCTGCCCAGCAAGGAGACCAGCGAGCTACCTTCTTACCTTTTGAGCTTTTGGGTCTAACGGTCATGTTTTGACTGTTAAATTGATCTATTTTTTTTCCCACCAAGGATTACATGTTGATGATCGCGCATCCCTCATACTTAGCTCAGACCGCACAATCGCTCTGCCCCTCAGCGGGACCGCTGCCAGAACCTTTCTTGGTGCTCCTCACTTCGTCCTAACGACCACTGTCTCCTGTCTGCGGCCGGCTTCAGTGGCTGGCCACTAGGCACTGGGTGCCCAATGGAGGAACATGACAACATGGAGTATTTTTACCAGCAAGTATTGCAGAAAGACGTTACGCGCAGGTTGCAGGTCGGTCAGGACCTCATCGACTACCTGAGCGACCCGCACCGCTCCCCAGATGTGGAGCAGGACAAGCCGCGGCTGGACAAGACCATAGACGAGCTAACGGGATGGGTGAACTCAAGCAATTTCAAGGTGAGAGATTGTGGCCAGTCATCGTTTAAAGGTAGCGCAGCGTCACTGCAGCAGCCCGTCTCCCCCCGGCCTGTTCGTGATTTTCACGAAGTTAACCCGGTCAACAGGAGGAGGGGAAGGAGGAAACTGGATTGTATGCAGTTTGCAGACGGTGTGGTTCGTGAGGCGTGCGCTCTCATCTGCCACCGCCTGTGTGGTCTGAGGACCGTCTCATGTCCTGTCCTTGATCCGACCCATTCATGTCAAAGTGTAATTAGGTTTCCCTTTCAGTTCATCTTATCTGACATCATAGAAAGTGCTGCGTGTTTTTGTTTTGTTTTTTTAAACAAAATATAATCATGTATGATGACAGGCAGACGTGACAGAGCAGGGCGTTTGTAGTGTATCTCTGGGGTTTGTCTGGAGTTACATTGTTTTCTTGACAGACTGTTTTTAGGGGAGCAATTGTCAGGACTGTAGGCCACTGAAGCACTGTAAGAGATGGGGGAGGGGTTAAGAGGACTCATTGTTGGAACCTACGCCTTTTCTCCATCTATCCCTCTGTCGTCTTCTTTTTCTCTCACTCACACACCGCATCTGTTTTTTGCTTCTTTTCAGTGATCTCCTTCTCCCCGTCCCTCTTTGTGTTGATTGTGAGACCTTGTCCGGCCTCTTTGTTGTATCTGAAAAACGCTGGAATGTGACATTTTTGCCAACTTATCACACTGATCCAGACAGTTAGTCAAAACCGTCTGAAATCCGTCCTGAAATTTGACTCTTAAGTCTCTTTTTGGACTGATGAACATTGTCTGCAGTGATTTGTGGGACTCAGCAAGACTGTCGGAGAGTGGAAATTGTGTGTTCAGCATAACAAGCTCTTTTGGACTCGTTTGAAAGCTCATCTGGTTTGACACAACTCCTCAGCGGCTTGCTGGAAACACTAATTTGCTTTGGTTGACATTTTACTGTTACAACATCAGTATTATCTGTGTGCTACTCAGGCGTTAAGAGGGATGTGTAAATATTGCTGTTTCACTGTCTCTACCTAATTTAAGCAGTAATTGAAGCTTCAATTGTATCAGTTGTATGTAGACATAAATATCAGCCGTGCATACAGCTAATATTTAAGTCAGCATAGGAATAAGTGACTTTACGAGTTGACAGAACAAGCAATATTTTTTCTAATGCTGCTCTATAATCTGTGCTAGGGCCTCAATAAATGGTTGATAGATCAAGTCTCAGAAAATTAATTGTGAGCTCTCTCAATAATCCGGTTTCTGACCAGTTTTGGTCCATTGTTAAGCTAAAGAATACCAAAGATTGTCTGTGCCACCTTCTGAAGTGTGGGACATTTGCGCTTTTGTACGTCTTAAAAACTTGACATTTGATACCAAAAACTTGAGTTGTGTTAAAACTACAACAACCCTTTTTCAATATTTACTGGCAATTTGTACACCAATAGATTCATCAGACACAAAATGGCAAATGTTTAGACTCTTTCTCTATTTGAACAGCAAATTGTAGGTTTAATATGAAAATGTGTTGTCAGCATGTTAAGATGAATTTGTAACAGAGTGTTATGAATGCCTGCATTCTGGTGACAGCACAGTGTCTTGTGCAGTTGTTAAACAATTACATCATCTCAGATGAATTTGATTTGAAAAAGGTATCTTTATCCCTGTCTGTCTCCAGGAATTGTATTTCCTGCTTGAAATAGCTAACATGTGCCTTACTTTGGATTTTTTCTTTCATGTGAGTGATACATACTGTAACGTAAGCTCAGATCAGTGCCGATGAGTGGAGACACAGGGGCCATCACACAGTAGGCTGATAGCAATATGATGTGCCTTCCCTGGTGAAAAGGAGGGAGGGGTTGGTCCAAGCAAAACGCTGAGTCAGCTCAGAGATGGAGGAACGGAGATGATGCAGCACTGGCAAGATGAGGGAGGGAGTTAGAGGGAGGAATGGAGAACTGGAGTGATAAATAGGGTAAGGGGAGGTGAATGGAAAACACATGTCACAACTCATAGATGCGTTTATGTTTTGATACAGGGACTGTCACAACCAAGCTCCTCTTTTGGGAGCTGATTAAACACAGTAATCCTTCCTCATCTGGTATGGTTCTTTTTTTTGTCAGTGTGTCGTTTCACCCTCTTGGAAGTGAGTGCGGCGGATTCATGACATACACTCTGCTCAGTGCCACTGTGGGATAAAACACAAACTGTGGGCATTAATATTGCATGTTGCCTTTATGGTCAGCAGAGGCAGATGTCCGGACGCTGACTGGATTGATTCGGGATTTATGCCGTCACTCGGTTGCCCCTCCCAGCCTGTGATTCGTTTTTAAAAGAAGATGCATTGTCAACAGTGCTCAAATGATTTTGGTGGCAGACGCAGTAGCATGAGATGATGTTGCGGCTAACTGGCAACCACTAAAGTTCAATGAGCCGCCGTGGGCTAAATACGGGAGACAGTTGTCGAGGCGCAGGGTAAAAAAAATCCGTTCTTGTTTCTGAGGCTCCGTTTGTCACTTTAATCGCTTTCTCGTAACGATGCAGAAGCTCCGATAACTTACAGACGTCCTTGCAAAGATAATGAAAGCAAAGCACGCGGATTACACAGTGTAATATCTTCGAGCGAAGCGGGCAGCGAGAAAAATTCACTCCCGACACTCGCCCCACGCCATGATCCAAACTCAGCAAAGGTGAACAGGTGAGTGGAGCTTGAAATAACCACGGAGTACAACCCAGAGTGACACGCCCCCCCCCCCCCCCCCCCCCCCCCCCCCCCCCCCGGCGCCCGCCCCCCCCCCCCCTGCCGGGCCCCCC
>CAAKHG010000641.1:0-11989 GCA_901007715.1 Dactylopterus volitans
CTGTCCTTCCACTGATGCACAACAACTCTGAAGTACCATCTACGGTCAAGGCTCATCTTTACTGATGTCAGCAAGGATGCTAACACTGAGGCAGGGTCGAGCAATGTTTGCTAAAAAACACTGGCAGTATACAGCCAAAATCTAAATCTAATGCACCCAAGCTCACCATTGGCATCGCTTAATGTATTGCCATAATAACCGAGGATCGGGGGCTACAAGTTTTCATAATCCAGGTGACAACATGCAAGTGCCATAGATACCACATTTCAAGGGAACAATTATTCGAAGAATTTGTGAATTGTATGACACTGTCAAGGCTACGACAGCGAGTCAGTTGACACAAGCTACATTTATTTACTTACTGGAGATCACTGAACATCAGTAAGTAACCATGACTACCCCGGTGCAACAGCACATCTTGGATGACAAATGACGAGTGCTCATGCTTTTTATTGTCACATCTCAGCTTATTTTTAACCTAAAAGCTACCGTGTTATGATGAAGAAACTCTGTTTCCTCTAACCAGTTTGTCATGCATGTTTTTATTCTAACACCACAAACATATTGTTTGTGTAAATACCAGTGTTTTAAAATTGTGATTAGTCATGATTAATCACACCCTGTTGCTGTGATTACATTTTAGTAGTATTAAGTGCTTATTATAAATGTTGTGAACCGAGATCAAGATGCTGTTCCTTGATTTTCCTTTTTTGAAATTTAATGCTGAAATCAAAACCACACATCACCTTATTACTCATCTCATGGTCAACATTCGAAAATTATTATCCACAGCCACATGTTCATTATCAAATCCCCAGAAAGAGATTATTAGTGGAACTCCAAAAAGGCTCTACAGCTGATTTTCAATCATGCAGCACCACAGGTTTTAGGTCAGGTAGGTTTCTGGGGAGGGAGACTAATACAATGGCCCAGTGGCAAGCCCCCATTTGGACATGTTGTCAAGGGGAGAAGCAAAGGGAACCCAGCCATTCTTTACAGATCGGTAGGAGGGCCTGTTTGAGGCTTTGCTGTTCAAGATGACAATAGCTGCTGCCGGACACAGTCCGAGATCATCGGACACCTATGGTGTCTGTGTCCTTGAGGGGAACATGAGGAGGTAGACAAGTACCGCTGAGACCAGCAGGCTACCCCCGTTGCTCCCACTGTCCTGTCAAAACACATGTAGCAGTAACCACCGCTAATCCCAGTGTTCAAAGGCTGATGAAAAAACCCAGCGAAAACCACGGACACATGGGGGGGTTGATAGCTCTGCCACCAAGGTGGGTGATGCAACACAGATTAATCACAAACCTTATTCTATATTTCTGACACATCTTATACATTTGAAAGTCAGATTTTCTGTTGCTGGTCGAGATGTGGTGTAATCAATAACTGGACAAAGCGTAAACGACTTGCACTAAACAACTAGAATAAACCTAAATGGGGGACAGAATGAGATATGAGGAATGTTGGCTAAAACAAATGGCACAGAATGATTAAAAATGGCACTGAGGCAAGGCTGTCACCAGATGGCCACCATCTTTTCGCAGTGAACTCATGTGTTTTTCTGACACATTTATTAGCAATAGCCTTTATTTATTCCTCGGATAAAAAAAGAAGTCTCCAGAACGATCTCCGACAACACCCAGAGACACACAAATTCTTACTTCAAAAGTAGAATTAGACACTCGCCTGCAGTGCAGACAGTAGACATATGGGTGCTAAGTGGCATGTGTACAACACCATCATGCACATACACACACGTGCCGGTGCACACGCACAAATACACAAGCCCCGAGTCTGTTTATTTTCCATCAAGAAGAATTCTCATGACTCCTCTGGCAAGCCTGAGGGATCAGTGCACTGCTTATTTAAATGCACACAACTGAAGATCTTTTAATGTTGTTTGTCTTTCTCACGTCAGGCAACAGCTCAATTCATTTATGGGGCAGGTGTCACTGTGTTGCTTCCAAAACTGGGGGCTAACTATTTGCAGTTGGCTTTGGTACTGTGTATTTGTCAGAAATGTTGGCATGATCTGACATTTTGCCACAACTGCTGGCTCTGACCACGAGTCAGCGCGGCGATGGAGTCGATGAGAGCGTGAGGGATGGACTGCTGAGTTATAGTGTATGCTTCAGTGGAATGTGATGAGATGTAGAAAAGGGAGAAAGGAAGAGGCAAGGAGAAGCAAAAGAAACTGAGATTAGCTCTTGCATGTTTTGGCTACTCTGCCTCTCAAGTGCTGATCTGTTCTGCTCTGAGCCTCAGGCTTCAGCCTCCTCCTCCTCCTCCTACTGTTCCTCCTCCTCCTCAACAGTTCCCTGTGCCTCTCCCAGCATGGAGTCCATCTGATCTGCCACACAGGCCTCTGCCAACTCTCATTAAACACTTTGGAGACTAAGACAAAAATACAGATGAGCCTCTCCAGATTCACACTTTCCCGATGAGAGGTGGGAGCTCACATTTAGACACAAGAGTGACCGTGAAGAGACATGTGGAGAGTTCTGATGGTGTCAGTCTGTGGATGCCTATATGAAGCATGTCCAATATGTCTGTGTAGCCGTAGCTAAGCACTCCTCTGGAGGAATCGTGCTACTTTTTAAATGCAGAAAAACAAATGGCTATTTGCATTTTAACACATGACAAACTATACACTGGACGGTCTTAGCTGGACACTGCAGAGACAAACTGTAGTCTTTGCAGACTGCTGGCTCCGAATTTTAAATGGATTTGTTGCCAGTGAATAATCGTTCTGCTGAGTCTCGTCTTCGTCAAAGGAGGCATTTGCCAGATCTGAGAGGCCATTGATGCGCTCTAGACAAAACAGAAACAAGCTGCAAAACACCTATCACACAGAGTAAGCAGCCAAAAACAGTATTTTTCTTTAACCCATTTTGAGGGACTACTGCTTTAAGATTAATATACTACAGAGTCAATCACCAAAACAAGAAATGAGGAGGACTGTGAACTTTTTCCTTTTTCCTGAAATCTATCACAAAACTAAAAGCGTTGTAGGACCTATGCGTACTCAGTGCTTAAGGTGTTCCAGTGTGGTAGGGCTTGTTTAGACCATAGTGGCAATAACAGGAAACCAGGAGCGAATTGGTGACATGATAGAAGGAAGTATCAGCAATCACAGGAAACTATTTGGCGATATGGTATCATGAGGAGGCCCCCGTGTAAGGAGGGAGAGACCGGCTTGGCCTTTAAAACTGTGTGTTCCATGTTGTACAGGATCTTCATGCGTATAAATTCTATCTGATTCCATCACTGACTCGTGTCATTCTTCTAAGTTGATACAAAGACTTCAGATACTGTAGAAGACCAGACTTAAAAAAATAAAATAAAGAACAGTAATTCTAAATCCAAATGTCAGCCACATGTGAATAAAAATCTTGATGTCAATCTGCAGCATTTCAGCTCCCCACGGCAGTCATTCTTCTCAGGGTTTTTATTTCTGAAACTGTGGGAAATCAACATCTACTTTGCATCCAGCAGATTAGACCTGCAAAAGCTATGAGCATGGTGATAATTAAAGTTGTTATCCAGTATGTAAAGATGTTCTCTGCTAGGCTGGTCTCATCTTGTCCACCTCACTGAATGTGACCCTAAAATGAGAGCTTCCATTTGTGCATCCAGGCAGGTTGACTCATACATGCCTTAATCATGCGTTTGATGAATCAAAGTGAGGATTCAGATGGATATGGGTTTGTGGCTGCCAGGCTGTGTGCGCTTAGTGACAAATGAAGGAGGCAGTCGGTATCTGGGGGGGAATTTACAGGCATGTTTGTGAGTACAGAACAAAGCAGCGCTGCCACTTGTGATTGGAAACAACAGACCATCTTCCCCAGGCTCTGCTGTGGTGGACTTTGGCCTTGAGGGGAACCCTCTTTGGGTATCCACAGCTCAGACAGCTAACGAGTAACAAAAGGAGGCAGAGACTACCCTCTGTTGCCAAACAACAGGACTGATTCGGATGCGAGAGAGGCCATGTCATTGTGATGCCTCTCATCAAGTTTTTTTTTCCTCCTCCCAAAGTCCCCATATCTAAGCCGTGTTCACAGGGCACAATGCAATTTCTGTCACAGCACCCTAAGGGTTGAAATTACACACTTTCTCCTTATGGGGGCAAAAGAAAGATAGAGGAGGGTGGGGTTTGGTCTAACAATAGCAGCTTGAACTGACATTAATCTCTTTAAGCTCACAGAGGTCAGCATCCTGTTTTGCTATTGGGGAATGTCAAGCATCCCTGGACAAACCTCTAATTCCATTACTCATTGCTCTAGTGCTAATAATACCGAATCCATCCAGATAGTGTCCTGACGGGGCATCATGCACTTCTGTGTATCCTTTATCTTCCGACTCCTGCTGTATTCCAGTGGGCCATGTTACTTACACTCATGCTTGACATCTAGTGATGTCTTTACATAGGAGATGTGTAACACAACACCTTGATTCACTGAGGAAGATAACCTCTGTTTTAGGCAGGGGAAAGCTGCCACTGCCAAAGGTGTTGGATTTCCCCTCTATGCTATTTACCAGGCGGTGGTAGATTTCTCCTACAGTCAGCTTGGCTGCAGAGCCAGCTATACATCTACAGGCTGATCTGCCTACAACAAAATAACCATCCATCGCTTATACGTACTTGTGTTCTCTACTTCTTTCTCACTTTTCCTCCTCTCTCCCACTATGGGCTTTGTTCCCACCTTCCTTACTCTGTATCCATCTGTCTTTTTCTCTTGCTTCCACCTCCTTTTCCCCATCTTCCTCTCTCTCACACTCAGAGATCAATATATGTATCAGGCAGGACATTCTCTGCCCCTTTGATGCTCTCACAGGCGGGAAACAAGGCAGGCAAATGAAACGCCCTCAGCTCCTCACATGTAAACATGGCAGAAAGGCAGCAATAATTTAGCTTTTTATTGCCCATATTTACGACATAGCTAGAGAAGCAAACAATAACAAATGTACTTGTTGGTCTGCCATGGTGCAATGGCTTGGACTGTGCATCTGAAAGCAGACAGGTCTCTGAAATAAAAGCAGGGTCTGCATATCACAGAAGATTAAGCGATATGTGAACAAAGTGGGATAATAATAAATCTCTGTCGGGATGAGGCTCTACTGTCAAGACTAACAGGCTCTAACATTGCTGCGTAAGCAATGTATAATTGCGGGAAACAAGAGCAGCGATGACATCTAAGAAAAGACCCGGAGGTGCTGGTACAAAGGGGCAGCAAAAAAAAAAAAAGAAAAAAGAAAAAAAGAAAGATGAATTGATGACTTTTAGATGCAAAAAAAAAAAAAAATGCAAAAAGGAAGCTGCAGGAAGCCAAGCACCACAGGACAAACAGGGTTGCCTGGGAGTTACCTGGACAGGTGGCCACACAGGCACTTTTCTGGACATTCTGCCCCTCACAGGACGTGCCTCCATTCAGTGGCGTGGGGTTGGTGCAGCTCCGACTCCTCTTCTGCCAGCCTCGCCCACACACAGCACTGCAGGACGACCAGGTGGTCCACGTGGACCAGCCACCGTTGACTGTCAGACCAGCGCCGGGGGATGGAGGGGTAGAGGGAGAGAGGAGGTTGGAGGGAGGGATGGATGGATGGATGGATAAAGGGACAGAGCAGCCAGGATTACCTGACATGCACTAAGAAAAAGAAATGTGTTGTGCTAGAATAATCATGACTGCTGTTACACTCTTGTGTTCGGCACTGCAAGGTGAACTAATGGAAGAGCCGGGGCAAACAGGGCTGCTTCCTGTGCTCGACTTGGAGTTACAGCCAACTGTGGTGAAAACAAAATGGCTTCAACAAGGAGCAAAAAAACAACATGACAGCTTGCCATCTTTGACCTTATCCTTGAGGATAATCACCTCGAAGTTCCTGGCGGACATTTCAAAAATCCCTCCAAATTTCAAGAAAGCAATGCATTGATACAAAACACACGCACACCGATAAAATTGTCTAAATAATGACAATGACTAAATAAATGCAACGTGTCACAAACTGTTTGTGCTCAGAAATGTATAAATATAACTCCTACTCCTTGGAAAAGTCAACACACTACTGAAAGATAAATATATTGTTGTTTGAGTAATTCAGACTGTGTCCGTCACGCATTCGCCACTGATTTTACACCATTGCATATCATTCATCAAACTCCCGTGGTCTGTGAACTGCGGAAAACAACACAATCATTGATTCCACTTTTGTATTTGACACAGGACTCGCAGCCAATTAGAAAACTCTGCACACCAAAAGTCATGTTAATGCAGCTCCTCTTGCTGAACCACTGCCCATATTCTGAACCTCAACCACTCACTGGCATGGAGCTCTATTACTCGATCACAGCAGCTGATTACATCAAACGGTGCTGGTTTAATTCTAATCATCGCCTTCCTGTATTTACTGCCTTTGCTTCAGCTTGCAAGATACAGATTCCTGATTTATTGACTCGAACGGCACTGTCGTTCCGTCTCTGTATATACTCGTTTCCTAATTTCCCTCTCTCCTGTGCTTGTCGAGGCTGAATCACTTCCTTGCCCTCTCTATGCGATTGATTGCCCACCACGGCAAGGTAAATTGCCAGGCAACACGGCCCCCGATTACCTCTTAGCACAGAGTGCAGTCACACCAGCCAGACCTTGTTAAAATGCATCTCTGGCCCCCCCATTGCACACCTTTTGAAAATTAGTGCTTGTTATGACTTGCTACATCAGCTGGCATGGTGGACTCTGATCCTCTCAGCTGTGTCATGTTTGTCTTTTTCTGAACACTATCTCTTCTATTGTGATTTAACCTCAATTAATACACCAATAGTAATCCATCTGTCACCTTTTCAAGCACACATAGCATGATGGATGCAATAAAGTGGTCTGCGCAATTACCCTGGCACTTTGTTCACAATTTCTCAGGTCTGAGAGTGAGAACTATTTTTTGACAGTTGTGGAAAGGCAAACAAGAAGAGCACTTGCCTCCATTTTAACTCCTGCTTTCTAAATATGAAATATTCAAACAGCAAGTCATTGAACAGCGAGCACTTATAATCAACAGAAAGAATAATTGTGCTTTTTTTATTCTGCTGCTGGAGGCGGGCAGATGTGTGTTTTGACTGCATGCTTCAAATCACACATTTAATGTGAAGACATTTCCCTGCGAAAGTGCTCATGCCTCAATTTATAACCAGATTTGCTTTTTAAAGATTTGGACCCCCCACAGAGTCGGTTGCGCTCCCAAATTTCAATGATCTCAGATACTATCATCTGATTCATGATGTGTTGTTTAGACCACACGTCTATAAAAATCTGGCCGCACAAAATGCACATTTGTGTAAGACATCTTGATTTTTTTTTTTTTTTTAAAGCTCTCATATTCCACATTATGCTCATTTTCCCCCCTCAATTTGACTTCCTACACCCTAAAATTCATTGACATTCCTTTAGGAGCTGAAAAGGCAGCACAACAGCAATGTTAATTGGTAATTAATATTCAAGCAGCAACAACTGGAATATGAAGACTGCATAAGATATTAAATTTCCTGACTTGACATTATGATTTCACAAGGGATTTAAATACAGTGAACATGTTCCATGTATCTCAAATGAACCAGTCAAAAATAAGAAAAATGTTCATGTAAGTTTAGTATGATACAATTTAGAACTTAGAGACAAAATCCTTTATAAAAAATCAATTTCAGTCATTTTATAGCAGAACAAATGCCATAAAGCCAGCTCCATAGTGCTGTGTATTTTTGGAATCTGGTGTGTTTTCCATCTCTGACACATCATATATAATACACAAGAACTCTTGTTCCTACTTTACAGCACATCTTTGTGCCAGATAACACATTTCTTAGATTGCTTTCATTGAGCATTCCCATGTTATTGTATCTCCCGAGTGCATAGATCTGAAAATTAAGCTAAGCTATAATGCATGCAAAATATGAGTAGTGCCAGCACACAAGGAACCCTCTGTGATAGAAAATATGCTGTTTCTCTGCATTTTAATAAAGGTCAGTCTGCTTATCAAGCCCAGTCATTATTTACAGTTTACTGTTAATTCAATTTCTTCTCTCATGTTGGATCCACCACAGAGGAGGAGGAGGATGGCAGCCCCAAGACAAGCTGCTGCCAGTTTTGTGAGAATGGCTGCCAGTTACATTTTAAGTTGTGCTAATAAATGTGCAGATGCACCACTATTTCCTCTGTTAGTCATTTACTGCTTGCTGATACATCTTTATGAATATTGCATCATATGTCACATGCATAACAGTGCATATTGTTATGATTACTATCATGTTTAATTAATAGATTGAAATATTATAACCACTTCACAGAGAGAACAGCAGGTATCCCACCATGCAAGACAACGTGCCGACATTCATTTGCAAAAGTGCAATCGCACATGTGCTGATTTTAAGGTTTTATTTTTTGAAACTGGGCATCGTTTGAGTCCAGACCTCTCCTTAGTCTCCGTTTACAGACCTTTGACATCAGTCCATGCTGTTGAAATAAGTTATCACCTACCATAGACCAGGACTGTGGCAGAGGTGCTTTTGCGGCGAGCAACGATGTTTTTGGCCACACATGTGTAGTTGCCTGTGTCTGCCAGCCGGGCTTTCTTGATGACAAGATTATAGTCAGGCGTGAGGAAAAAATTGGGGTCGCTCTCTGGGTCGATTGTTTCCTCGTTCCTCTGCCACTCCACCTGAAAATATGTTTTAGTGGTTAAAATTCCCTGATTAGAACAGTTTCACCATTGCATGCAGCTTGACAGTGACAGACATGCTGTGGTTCAGAGATTTTTTAAAAGGATGGGAAAAGCAGTGGGGCATTTTTCTTTCCTTTATTTACTTGACACAAACATAAAAAAGAGCAAATGTAATTTGGTGTGATACTGACACTGAAATTCCATTTATCTGTACACCCTGCTGATTTTAATATTTACCCTATTTTCTGTGGTAAAGTCAGTTTGTATTTCGAAGCTGCTGGTGGTGTCTAAGAAAAACCCATCACGATTTGTGCCGTTTCTGTGTCTTCCTGCACAAGCAAAACCGGTGTTGTTCCGTATTTGTCGTACTCTCCAATTGGCTCGCTTGTTTTCTTGCTTGCACTTGACCTTGTGCCGTCTCAAGAGGAGCTACAGTACGGCCACATTCGAGTGGAATTACTGCCACTTGTGATGTTGCATATAATTGGGCTTTCCTCCTCTTGTGCCATATCCCTGTTCACTCCAGTGGTGACTTCTGCTCTGATGTTCTTCTCTGCTGAACCGCGGTTGGCACCTTCCATCCAATTTCTCTGCAAACTGTACCTACATTGTAAGCCTATGATAGGCTAGTCTGCTGCATGTGGTCTCGGGTTGCCGGAGCAGCTGGCCTAACCTGAACTTGTGCCGTCATTAGTGCATTTAGTGTCTATGTAGGACTAGGAGGACAATGGCTGGACCCCGTCTGCTCCTCTAAAGCAATAGACAGACATCACAGAGAGACATGGAGAGACTGAGAGATCTGGATAGACCACGGTTATACAAGAGCTACAGTTTAGAGATACGGCACATAGGAGGACGGCAGAGAGAAAGAGAATGAAACAGCGAGAGTGAGGCAAATAGACCCATTAATTATGGATAGGCCTTTAGAGATGCCAAACGAGGAGTGAAGCCTCCAAGCCTGTCCTGAGTGATGTGACGAGACAATGTGATATATGGCTTCTCAGAGATGTAAAAGAGATAATAAATCAATAAAGAGGAATAATTAGAGGTGCAATTTATCCTCACAGGGTTGTCTGTTCCCTGGTAGATGGAGAGATGCCAGGGAGATGATGCTGAGCTCCTCCTGGTGAGGAAAGGGTAAATGAAAGCTCGATGCGGGCCTATAAATACCTTGTGTATCCATATCTCACCTCGGCTTGTGGCACTCCCTCAGGGGGATGGCAGCGCAGTAACACCTCCTGGTCCAATGCCACCTCTTTACCCTGCGGCTCCTCCTCAAAGTTCTTTCTTAGGTCTGAGAAGAAAAATTGGAAGAAATGCAACCAATTAGGATATCTGCAAGAGCTTGCAAAGTTTAAATGAAATATTTTTCTCCACAACAACTTCTAAATCTTCCATTCTTGAAATGTTCAGCCGTGGCCTTGCTAAGCATGTCGCACTCCAGTTGGCCCCTAAGCCACACAGGGATTGGTGGCACCAACCATGTTGCTTATTACCGGCTGCCTGGATGGTTCAGAGATGCTTGTCTGCTGCCAGAGGGGCCCAGCATCAAGCAAAAGCAATTGCATTACCCCTCACTCTTCCCTCCCACCAACTCTCCTCTCTCCAGCATTCGCCAGCCTCCAGCTTCCATCTGTATGAGGGCTTGGAGCAGCCACACGAAAACAAAGCCCTGAGGCGCCTGGACAAGAGCTCCTGTAAGCCTGGCTGGCTGCATAGGGCTCATATAAGCTCATTGGATACTCTTACTGTTTTGCTAAATGTAACTTCATATTTGCCTGCTAGCCCAACTGAATTACACAGGTAAGGCTGACAATGCTCATGACTTATGAGGGGAACAAATGCAGGGCTATTTGTGTCTAATGAGCAAGACACACCACTAACAGCTAGCTGGTTGGCACAAATTTAATGTGTCCATCCGGGGTTCCGACTCAGAGTAAACAATGTGTTGCTGTGTAGAGAGCGGGTGAGTTTCCGGCTGTGAGCCACCAGTGAATTCCTTTAAAGTGATGGAGAGCCTGTCCTGACCAATAGTGCTGAAAGAAACACTAAGAGAAGCAGAGAGTTTTGCGACATTCGATTTAATTACAGCCGATACAAAGTAACTGGAAGATGCTTAAGACAAAAGAGTCCTGGAAGGCTCAAATGATTGCATGTGCACATTGAAATCGTAAATATGTGTGTGTCTGTGTGTGTATACACACAGACTAACTTTTATTAAAGGATGTGTGCATGTATGTCCTGATGTAACTAACTCTCAAACAAGGTTAGCTAATGAATGTGTGTTTTCAAATTGTTCAGAGGTTAGGAGATGATACTGGCATTTGCCTCAATCTGGAATGATACATATTTATGTGGGAATTAATAGACAGAATACTTTAAAAATACACAAATGTAAAATGGCTTCCTCTAATAAAGCTTTTGGGGCTGCAGCGAGGGATCTGTCTCCGTTCCCCATACAGATTTATGAATGCTACACAGCAATAAATTTCAGATCTGTTTTTATTCCAGTTACCTTCATTGGGCTCATTGCTGATATTCTGTGAAAAATGTGCTCATGAATAGTTAAAGTTAGTGTTCCACTTTTTGCTTTAAGGCTGCCTTTAAGCAGATGCATTTCTCCCTTGCTCTCCCTGCTAGTGATGGATATTTTGTTCATTACATGTGGAATCGCAAGAAGATGGCATAACCATATTGGAATCACAGTAAAACACCGTGGGGCATCAAGTTCTAATGACCTCTATGCTCACTGTTATATGAAAGTCAGTTCTTCCCCAACCACTCAAAGTGGGAAAAAAAATAAATAAATAAATCACATACCCGAATATACAGCATGTGTTAATGCTAATAAATATGCCTTTACAATACACCAATGTGCAACATGTAAGCACCTTGTAATGCAGCATTTCCATTTGTAATGACACAGTCATTATTTTAAAGTGCACTCACAAGCAATCCTGATGTATGCCTTTTGGCTTTTCTGAGTTCCGGTGGTGCTCCAGGCGACACACTGACACCAGTACTCATCGAGACCAAAGATCTTCTCCACCTGCTGTCTGGTAATGTCAATTGTCACCTGCATGACTGGCAGTGCTGCAAAGCAAACACAAAACAGTCAAAATTGTGAACAAAATGCATCTGCTTGTTTGATAACAGCAGCGAATAAAGTTTAAACAATAAAAAAAAAAAAACAAAACAAAACCTGAACGGATCTGGGAGGAGCTCCAGAGCTCTGCTTGAATGTTTTTACCGGTGGGAAGATGGACGACGCGAACCG
>CAAKHG010000642.1:19601-32439 GCA_901007715.1 Dactylopterus volitans
ACCACCCCACCCGTCCAATCTTTCTTATCTAAGGAGCTGGGGAATCAATTTCACCAGAGGAGTATGTGCTGCTATTTGTAATGAATGAACTAACAGCTGGATGGTCGCCCAGTTGGGATGTCAAGAATGTGGCCTGCAGCGCCGTTGACAACACATGGTCAGTTTGTTTCTGACTGTGCATTTGTTCAGTCTGGGAGTCTTATCTAGTTAATCAGCCTGTTGTTCAGGAGTGTGTCAGCTGCCTGGTCAGAGGACTCGTGCCCCCTCGGATTCGAACAATCTTCTTTTCCAACTGAATGGGTCAGCAGAGCGCCGCTCCCAGGTTATATAAGAGCGAGTTTATATTCACGGCACACATCGGAACAGTGGGCTAAAATGGAAAAATGGCTTTTTCAGGCAGAGCTAATTCATCAGTCGGTGTGCTTTTAGAGGTGGACACGCATTGCGCATAATGTGCGGAGGGCGATAATGTTCCTTAATCTGATACGTGTAGCGTGAAAACTCATTAAACTAAGCTTGCCTGATGGTGGAACATTTGTATGCCTCCATCGGGGGCATCTAACCAGCGGTAGGACTTTTGCTTCGAGCCCGCCAGCCGCACATGGGTTTTGACGCTCTGCTCTCTGTGTGAGCTACACCCACACATGCTGTGTGCAGGGTTGCCTTTGAGCTTCTTTTGTACACTTTTTCTCTGTGGTTGCTCCTTGTTGTCTGCAAGCTGTATGCCCTCTAAAGGAACATACAGTGCTATAGCTGCTTAGCATTCGGTACACTTCAAAGCTCCTCAGTGTGACAGCACAGCCCAGGGCTCATTCTCTCCTAATTGGAGGTTCATTAAGGGACATGGTGCGCCTCAGGGGAGCCCTGCTCACTGCCAGAGGAGCCTGGCTTTATTCGGATTTTGGGGTTTACTTGCTGTGGTTGATTTGGAAAGTCATGGAGAAATATGAAAATGGGTTTTTAATTGAGACAAAGGGTGATGCAGCATGTGTGTGGTCCCTCCGAGTCATTGTCAGTGGGCATTAGTGCACTCTCAAGAGAGAGGTTTAGAGTGGCGTATGGTACAGTGGAAAAACACACCTGCTCCAGTTGCACTGGGCAGCTGGGGGACGATTTGCATTGTCCCAAGGGTTAAATTACAGATGATCATTCAGAGGGTCAATGACATTTAAGGGGTCAAGCTCCAACCCTTATGAGCTCAACAGGGTTTCAGTATTAATGGTTATTTATTATGCAGGCTCATGTTCAAGATGAAGCGAAATGGCTGGTTGAATGGGGGAGGCTGGAGGGTGGCAACGGTTTGTCGAGGAGCAGACACAGTGTCCTTGTAGTGCTGATCTATTTGTCCGGGTGGTGGTTAGTGGAGCAAGGGAATATAGACTCACGTTATTAATCATGCTGAAAATGTCAGTTTCAAGGAGAAGTGGCCAAGGCTGTGCTATTTATACATGGAGCACTCTCGGTATGAGCCTATGCCCTCCTTATCTTACAATCACAGTAAGTTGACCTGACCATTATAGTTGATCGTGTACATCTCAGACCTCTCGCTTCTCCCGAGTTAAGCATGAAGGAAGGCCTGTAGCAGCGTTTCAGAATTTCCTTATCCTCAAACAGAGTCGAATGTAGGTCAGATGGGTTTGCCCTCATTACAGATCTCAGGCTGCTGTCGGGACTGTGAAGTTGATTTAGGGTAACTTTTCATTCTTCCTCCATCAAACTCATCCATGCTGGGCTTAAGAGTCCAAGCTGGCTGTGGATCAGTACTCACCAAAAGTGAGCAATTGGATCCTAGAGCTGTTTCAGTAACAGGAGACGCTTCAGACGTAAACAGAGTTGGCATTTATTGGATACCTCAGGGCAAAGACTGCTACATCGATTGTCAGATTGAGGACAAACAGACAGTATTATTACTATTTTTTTTTTTCTAAGGCGCTGTCTGCAGTGATAGCACTGCAATATTCCTCACTCCTGTGCATGTCATGTTTTATAATGGGTTTGTTTTTGTTTTTTTGCCTGGGTAAACAAGGACAATGCCACACAACTCCTTATCTTAACACACTGTGTACACTTTGTAAACAAGCACACCTTAGGAGACGCTGCCTTTTAATCTGATATTAATTTGTTACTGTGAGGCTGCAGCTCCTGGGGTGTGAGCCCTGTGCCCCCCCACCCCCTCCCTTCCTCTGCAGAATACTCAGAGACTTAGTGGTCTGATCGCTCCAGCTGGGTTGTGATCGATGAGGACCTGCGATCCCGTGGGAGTCATGGGAAAGACCAGTTTGTTTACTCTGCACTTTCTCTGGGGTTCCTGTGGCGGTGTGATTTATATCTCGCCGGCGTGCACGATAGGCATGTTATTTGGACCCTCACTAGGCCCATATTGCTCACTTCATTCTTAAGCATCCAATGCATTTTAATGCGTAAAAGCAAATTGGCTCCACATCTGACAGTCGGTTTGACCCTTTGATGGGAGCGCGGCGCAAAAGGGTGAAGCTGGAAGGGAAATCAGACATTTTGTTTGGAGAATGAGATCTTCGCTGAACCCTGAGAGTTTTTCCAGCCAAGCCATTCTCCCCACTCCTCATCCCGCCTCTTCTTCCTCTGCTCCAATAAATACAGTTTCACTTTTCACGGGGGCCCTGGACTGACAGTGGGAAGCGGGGGAGGGGGGTGAGAGGAGGCCCAATCTGATGCTTTTTGTGTGACAGTAATGTATGCAAATCTCAATTAAGACCTCCTGTGACCTCATTAGGTCTTTCAGTGGGGCTCAGAAAAGGAAGGGGTTAATTAAAACCCATCTCAGGCAATGGGGCTGCGTGGCTGCTCTCAGCGCAACACCAGGAGGGTGATCAATACCTAAGCATATAATTATGATTTAGAGGACTTTAACTGTAGCTATAATCAATTTCCCTGACTGTGAAGAGGAAAAGAGGAGAGGAAAAAATAATAAGCCCTCAGGCTGGTGAGCGTAGGAAATTCTGTGTTAACCCGCTCCCAGACTGCCATCTCATCTTTGCTATTGTTCAATTTTATTGTCATAGCAACTTACACAAGCCCACAATGAGGCATAGCTCAGATCACTGCGCACTGGAATAATGAGCGGAGTGAAACAAAGCCGTTGCAAGCGTAAAAAAGGTTAGAGAAGGATGTGGGTGCAGTCGAGTGGTTCACGCCATCGCCACAATTCTGTGTAAAACAGCTGCACAAATCAGTTCAGCAGTGCTCATTCAAAACCGAGTGGTTGCCGACATTAAGGTTTTGTTTCATTGAAAAAACATATACAGCATATATATATATATGGAGAAGCAAAGAGATCATCCAGAGGACTCACCGGACGGCTCAGCAGCCAATGGAAAGACTGCCTGAAGATTGTGAGAACACATCTGACTGACGTGCTGAGAAAGCAGAGGAAAAGGAGTGAAAGGAAGGCATTTAAACTTTTACAATATAGGGGCGGCAGCGTGTTGTTGCCTATCTGCATAAACCTATTTACAAATCTTCAGAGAAATCAGGTTTTTTAATCTGCTTGTTAGCCAGCTCCAATCCTGGCTATCACTATGGGAGGGAAAATTAATAATCACTACTACAAAGCAAAGAGTGCCAGTTCATTTATGACAAATAATTAATTTTCTTCCTTCCCTGAGACTGCAATTATAGCTGCCCCACAGATTGCTCCCACTTCATTTCCTTGCAGAACATGTAGACATTACTCCGTGGACAATTCCAGTCGTCTCCGAGGGGGGAAAATTCTTGTTTGTTTGCAGCTTGTAGGTTAAACAAATGCTCCAGTAAAGGCTTCAACATGCGTCAGATGCAGTCCATATACAGGTTTGCAGGGTCGCGGATGCTGAGGCACCCGATGTTTTCTGCTAATGCAAGAGAGGTGTTCTTCATTATCCTGAAGTGCTCCCAGGACGGACCCTCATCAGGGCTGATGGCCGATGGGAGCACAGGGCTCCTACCTCTCATTACATTAGGAAGAAGCTCCACGGCGAAAAGCCATACATTGTTGGTTAATGTGCACGGAGCCCCGGAAAGGACTCATATCCTTAAAAAGGTTTGAGATAGACAGCCCCTCGAGTCACACTGAACCCAGGGACCCCATATGTCCAAAGATAGAACGTGCTGATAGGGAATGTGACCGTGAGAGCACATTTAGAAATTACATAAGTTTTCCTGGCATGTGGCGAGATGAGCTGTGTCAAGTTGGGTTTGACACCGTGCGGCGCTCAAACTTGTGGTGATTGCTCAGAAACTAGCTGGTGGAGAGTGCCTTAGGGAGGTCATGCAGGATTTTCTGTTGAAATGGTACCCAGTGAACTGACAGACCTGTTTGTCCGCGTGCGTGCGTGCGTGCGTGCGTGCATGTGTGTGTGTGTGTGTGCGTGTGTGTGTGACTGGCAGATCTCATTAAAAATGTGAGCAGGTTTTTGCAGAATATTATTTTTCCTGGCACTTTAATTTGAATGTCCCAGAGTGCAAGGGAAGGGAAATGCTGTGAGAATCTGGCAGGACTCATTTTAAGTTTTATGGTTTTGTCATTTTTCCTTTCTCTTCTTCTTCTTCTTCTTCTTCTCCTCCTCTCACTCTCTCACTCAGGGGCAGGGAGAGGCTTCAGCGCGAGGGACGACCATGGAGGGTGACTGCCTCAGCTGCATCAAGTACCTCATGTTTGTCTTCAATTTCCTAATCTTTGTAAGTATTTTCTGCCCCCTCAACAACGGTTCATCTGGCTACCAGTGAAGTTAGTGTCAGTCTAATGATTTAAGACGGGCGCGTGGCTGCCCCCTGCTCGAATGACTAATGGGGCTACATTTGCATTTCATTACACGGAGGCAATCTTGATTCTATCAAATTCTCTTTCGATTAGATTTTAGTGTGCTGACACATCTGAGGCCCGCTGTGCCACGCAGAGTTTGTGACTGGCACCCGAGTTTATCGGTCTTGATCAGACAATCAAGGGTAATCCTGTTAGTCTGAGCCTGTAAAAAGGGGGGAGGAGGGGCCCAGAGTAAGAAGGTTTGTCTTTTCCTGCTTTATTAAGCACAACCAAACCATTTAGAGTCTCTACTTAGACGTGGTTGTTCAAGGCTGGAGTAATAATGCAGCCAGCAGAGCACAGGATGGACTCGGCTGTTAACATCACTCAATAACAACTGCCGTTTTTTTTTTTTCCCCCTGCCGTCCCTGTGTGTGTTCCTCTATGGCCATTTCGCACTCATGTAACATCACGGCATTTTTCACGCCCAATGAGCTCTCAAAATGGCCACCTCTTCTCCTCGCACCGCAACCCTCTGCCTCTGAGCTGTTGGTGGCATTCATTCCTTGAAAGGCTCAGATCTCCTTTTACTTCAGTGCCGTCTTTTCTTAATCACAGGAGTCACCCCACGGTGGCTGCAGATAGGGGCTTTACTGAGAACGAGGAGGGGGGTGGGCGAAGGGGTGGGGAGGGGGGTGAGAGGATGGAGGCTGCGGTGCTGTGCATTTCTTTGGCAGGTTGGCGGATTAGTTGAAGGAGGGTGTGTGTCTGCACCCACTCCCCCACAGAGGCATTATCACTCTGTGGACATCCACCCTTTCATCTCTCCCTCAACTCTCACTCAAACCGTTTTAACAATTCGCATTACCCGTGTGCTGTCCCAAAAAAGAAAAAAAAAGAAAAAACTTTTTATTATATAACATTTTTTGAATTTTTCACACGCCACTGTGGACGCCAGACTACCCTCCTGGTTTCCGTTAATTCCAACAGTGCAACCCATTTCTGTTTTGTCTAACAAGTGTCTTTTTTTCCCTCTCCATCAGTTGGGGGGATCTTTCCTCCTTGGAGTGGGAGTGTGGGTACTGGTGGACCCCACAGGCTTCAGGGAAATTGTAGCAGCCAACCCTCTGCTATTCACCGGTGTCTACATCATCCTTGGCATGGGAGGCATGCTCTTCCTCCTGGGCTTCCTGGGCTGCTGTGGAGCCATCCGCGAAAACAAGTGTCTGCTCCTCTTTGTGAGTCGGCTGGCAAATTATAAATGTAGTTCTGTTTCTGCTCCCGTTTGCCTGCATGTGAGTGGATTTCCATCAGATTTAGGACTGCATAGCTTGAAACAGAAAGCCAAAAGAGCCAAAAGAGAAAAAAAATGCCCCTCTGTTCGCCTTTCTGCCCTCAGCTTCATGCATAATTAATGCTGGGTGAGGAAGACACAGACAGAATGTGATTTAGGGACTCGTGCACTTTTAAAAAAAAAAAATTCCTCCACCGCGTCGAACTCTGTCAAACGCTTATCTTTTTTTTTTCTCTCCCCGTTTGGCCTCGTTGCAGTTCTTCATGCTCATCCTGCTCATCTTCTTAGCAGAGCTAGCTGCTGCCATCCTGGCCTTCATATTCCGTGAGCACGTAAGTTGCCCCAGCATTTACTTCATCTTTGATCACCAGTATCCAATGACAGTGCCTGATTTTTTTTGCGGGTGACCCCTGTGGATGATCGCATATTTGCTCTCACTGGCTGTTGGTTTAGCTGACCAGGGAGTACTTCACCAAGGAGCTGAAGCGACGCTATCAGGGCTACAATAACACTGACGTCTTCACCTCCACATGGAATGCCATCATGACGACGGTAAGTCCACAGCACGCGTTGCCAAGAGCTTTTACCGACTGACCTCCACCGACAGTCTGTGGAAACAAGAGGCACTGCAGCCTGGCATCAAGGGACCATCTTTTATAAATAAAATCCTCGACATTTAGGTCAATATTCATGCTGGATTGCTGCATGCAGACACAGTGGTCCACAGGCCAGTGCACAAATAAGCACTCAGCAATAAGGGCATCTTCCTCATTTTCTCCTCCCATCAGTTTGACTGCTGTGGGGTGAACAGCCCGGAGGACTTTAAGGACAGCCTGTTCAGGGTGATCAAACCAAATCACATGGTGCCAGAAGCCTGCTGCCAGCGTGCCAGTCAGACCGAGGAGATGGCACATATCAGCCAAGCGCAGTGCTTATCAGGCAGTATGATGTTCCGCAATAACAAGGTAACTTCTGGCATGTACCATGTCATCCTAGCCCTCTCTCTCTCTGTCTCTCTCTCTCTCTCCCTCCTTTTTTTGACACACACTCTCCCTCCTTCCAAACCACCTCCAGGCTTAATTAGAGCAGCAGACAGTTGAGGGTTGACATCCAGGGACCAGCTGACTCCTCCACGGCTGATTAGTGCTTTTCCATGTTTTTTTTTTTTGTTTTGGGTTGTTTTGTTTTTTTCAGTGTCATTGGAGGCCATCTTACTCTGTGGCATATTGTGGAGACACCAGTGAAGTGATAATGTATGTGTCTGAGCATGTGCACACACATTGGTGATTTGGGGTGTGTGTATGTGTGGAGCAAAAATGTGTGCAAAAGCAGAGGATAACAACTTGGGATTTATGAAAACTGTATGTGCCCGTGCGCACACTCGCATCTTTGTTTCCATGTGCAGAAAAATAAATTCTCGGAATGAGATGTAACTAGAGTGAAGTCTCGGAAGAAGGCTCTTACCGTGCTCTCCACCTGTTGTTTTTCAAGCCGCCAGAACAATGCAAGATATCCACAATGTGTCTCTGTTCATTGACACAAAGAGCCTCATTAAAAGGCACTGAGGAGAGAGTGGCCTTGCTTCCCCCTCATTCAGCCGGGCCTTTGTTCAAAGCTGCACTCAATTTAAGCTGCAATCTTTTTTTTTCTTCTTTTTTTTTCCTATTGTTTCGGTTGTTCTGCAGTTTTATAGCTTCTACATTTGTGTGTCCACAGGGCTGTTACTCTGCAGTAGTTGACTACTTTGAACTATACATCTATGTGGCTGGAGCTCTGGCCATTGTGGTCCTTACCATCGAGGTATGCATATCTTTTTTTCATTTCGGGCGAATCATCACATACATTGGTTTGGCTTTGCATCATCTGCGATGTGAAATTTCACAAATGTGCAATTCCGCACTCAGCTGCAGACACTTGCCTGATGACTTGTGGTAAGATTCGGAAGGCAGGCATGATTTTTTTTGATGCGTGTGGCACTATCTCCATCTAGTGGCGAGACTTGGTGTCACATGACTACAGATTTGACAGGCCTTCCGGTTGGGGTGGGATTCTGCAGCTGTTTCATTATGTTTGTCATATGTTCAATGAAATGATTATGCATGTTTGCACTCCGTACAAATACCGTTTTTCTTCCTTCCCACAGCTCTTTGCTATGGTCTTCGCGATGTGCCTCTTCAGGGGGATCCAGTAGAGCTGCTCCATCTGTGAACTTTTTTTTTTAAAGGGAATTCAGGAGAAATGAACAAAATGGACACTTTTAAATTTGTTGGTCTCTTTCTATTGGCTATTTGGCTGAAAAGTAAACGCAAACTTTTGTACTTCACAGCTGGACTTCTGAGGTACTGGGTGGCAAAGAAAAAAAAACACATACATACACACAAACCATAGAGAAGGTGGGAGATCAGAGACAAAGCTGATGTAAAAAGATTTGTGTGTGATGTGCAAACAGTAATTTGTGGACCAGGTCTAGCACAGACTTGGTGTAAAGTGGACTGGACATGAGGACCAGGTGAAGCCTGAGCAGAGGGCCCTGCACTGACTTTTGGATGAAGAATATTTATATTAAGTAAAGTTGGCTTAATTGTAAAAAAAAATGTGTTTTATGTACACTTTTGGCTGTTACCCTTTCCCTTTAATACTGTATACTGTAACACACTCCCTCCTTCCACAAGCCTTTTTTACAGCCACTTTTCTTTAATGCTGTATGATATAAGCTGTGCGTGTGTGTATGTGTGTGTGCGTGTGTGTGTGTGTGTGTGCGTGTGTGTGCGTGTGTGTGTGCGCACATGCCTACGTGCGTGCGCGCACACGCATTTGTACATACTGGATGCTGTTTTTTTAAAGTGTCTGAACTAGTTTGTGAGCATGTGAGCTTGTAGCTCTCCATGGTCTCTCCTGAGCTTAAAAGCCAACCTCTGTCTTTTTTTCTATTTGTAAGGTGATGTTTACTGCAGTAGTGGTTGTATGTGGTTTTAGATGGTGAAATGTATCTGTATGCATTTGTATAGTTTCTTGAAAAGACAATGACATAAATGGCATCCTAAATGACTTTTTCGTCCTTTGTGTTTTTCTTGCACTGGTTGAATAAGTATAAGATTGTAGTGTTCAGCCAATAATCAGGAAGGAGACAGATTTTTGTAAACGAGATCTTTGTCAATTCAGAGTGTGAACCAAGGTAAACATATAGTTAAAGTTTCAAAATATGCATAATACTCTTGCTGCCAGACTGCTATATATAGTTTTGTTAATCAGCCCCATTGTAAAACACATATTTTCTAATTAAACTGCACAATATTTGTCAAAAACATGTACATTTTCTGCTGTAACCTTGTTTCATTTTCTGATTTTGATATCAAAATATTCACCATTGCTACAATTTTTTGACATTTGTAATATAAAACATGAAGGATTGTTTCACATTTAGCAATGAAAAGCATAATAAAATGCTCTTTATGGTGGTGGGGTTGCAAAATTGATTTTAGCATTCTACTTTCCTGCATGAAACTATGTTTGATCTTCATATAGTAAGAATAAAAGCAGACGTAAGTGTTGATAGAAAACACAATGCAAGAATGAAGCCAACCAGCAAACTTAAAGCAAACAATAAAAACATTTACGCCACCAAGCAGTTCACACGAGCAGTAGATTTGAACACTGAGATTGGAAATTAATGAGCATAACAAGACAATCGGCATCAAGCAGCTAATTTGAACAGGGAAATGATGCTTTCCTCCTCATGTCTGTGATGGAGTCACATTAATTTTTCATTATTAGACTTCCTCTCTGTATGTTGGAAAACTTCCAGTTGTGTCCTTGAGCAACATCTCAATCCTGATAGCACTTTTCAAGGGAGACATTTTGGCACAGCACAGGTGTAAACATTAGAAATAAGAATGGCAGTATTCCACTTAGTTTCTTTGCATTGAGCGTCCTGGCTTACTTGTTGCTGCTAACTGGAACACTTGAAAAAACGCACTGATCAGCCTCAACATTAAAGGGCTCTTGTATTAACGAAACCTGTCAGTGGTTCTAATGTTGAAGATCCGTGTTTATAAGACTCTCTTGACCCTCTCTGCTTTCAAATGACTGAAACACACCTGCGTATTTGTCCTGGAACATGAAACATTGCAGGTATTTCACCAAATTGGATTTCACAAAAGTCAGAAAGAGACTATGCAAATATGTTTAGACTTTGTGCAGATGTCCAAAATCGCTGGCGGTACAAAGCCCTGGAGGTCGTGACTGTGCAAAGGTGAGAAGCAGAGACATTTTGACAAATCAGAAAAATCACAGAAGATGGCATGCAGCTGGTCCCTGTATATTGTTGTATTATCACATGAAGATTGAGATGGTTAGTCACTGCATTCAGGCCACCTTTCTCAAAAACATGATTAAACTAGCCCCTGTGATGTTTTCTGGTGGCTTTGGTGTACATGTATATTCCATTCATCACGGTAAGAGCTGACTGGAAGGAGAAACAAAGGAAGGCTTAAATAAAAGGCGGTGTGAAGGTGATCCTTACAGGATGAAATTCCTAAATTATGAATAAATCAAAATAACTTGACTTTTATCTGCATTTATATATAAACAATTCTTCTAATTAGTATTTGAAATAAATATATATATTTTTCACGTATTTATAACAAATTACTGCAAAACAGTTCCCTGTTTTCAGCCACTTTTTATTTTCATATCTCTTGTAGTTTTTGGCCAACTTTGTGTGGAGGGGCAGCATCTGCAAGAGTAACTTTGAGATTAATTGAAAATGAAAGTGAACATTAGCTGCAGTTATTAGGTTCCTAATATTTGGATTGGCTGGGATGCATTACTTCCCCCATTAGAGGTCTCACATGCTGCCAGGCAACTTCTGTTACCCCTTACCACGCAATTTCCACCGGCCTCCCTCAATGGCATGCATTACTTGGCAAACAGCGCCCTCTCCAGGCTGAAGAATGAGCTGAAAAACGCGCTGGCTGGTCGCGTACCAAACCTATTCTCACCGCAGTTAGCTGCTCTGCGTCTGCGGTGCCCTCTAGGCTTCCTCTTCGCTCTTACCTGCAAATGAAAAGTACCGGTAGTCGTTGAGTAAAGCAGCTGGAATGTGAAACAGTGAAGCGGCGAGGGTTTGGGAACCTGCGCGCGAGGTTCCCTGCAGAAAAGCAGGTGTTCCTCATTCACTCTTTCCTGGTTGCCCTCCATGATTCGTCCTGGCTGCTTACAGGCAGTGATTTTGCCATGGTTCTCCACGGCTGTTGGAGCTTGTTTTCACTCAACTCTCTGTAGGTGTACTTTCCATCTTTAATGTTATTCAGCTGTCTGAGTGGCTGGCTTCTTGAGGGCACACACTGAGTCTGGCCTATAGCGCCAAGCCTCGGATGCACGTCTAAGTTCAAACGTTGCACAAAGCCATAGCCCTTGACTATCTCCAGAGGGTCTCATTTACGGCTTGTTTTGGGTTAACGCAGACTCCTTTCAAACTGGAAACATGGGCGATCGCGCTGTTGCTTTAGGCTGCCCGGCTCTGTGATGAGTTAAAAGAAAGATTGCTGAGGCCTGTAGTAACCTTTTAAATGGTTGCCTTCCATTGTCTGATCCAAAACATTGTCGGTAAACCACATCCTGAGTTGTTTTTGTGTTTCGTGTCAGCAGGTGACGGCTGTTACAATGGTGTATGTGTGGCTCACATGTTAGGCTCGGAATTACTTTCCCGCGGAAACGTCAAAGTTACGTAAGGCTAATGTGAGAGCTAAACTGACACTTTTATACGCTTCTTGACAGACTTATTGGTCTCCCTGGAAGAGGAATCATGCATATCAGGAAGATCTCATTCAGTAAGAATAAAATCCTGGCTTGAGCCTTTTCTCTTGTTTCTACATGAAATAGCACCTTCAATGTAGATCCTTTAACACTAATATTAATGCATTTTCTATTACACTGTATTGTTTAATAATGGGGCAGAATACATAATTGTGATTATTAAACTGTAAAAATGACTAAAACCTGTCAAACAGCTTGCTCTATGATTGCAGTTGTAGCATTTTTTATTTATTTATTTATTTTAGCACTTATCATACAATGCAATGTCATTCCCTCAGAGAGTGACACATGAGAAATTCTGCCCAGGTTGCAAACTTTTGTTAAATGCTGATTACTAGATAACAGCCAGAGATGATCAAAATCACCACATGGGGGCAGTGTCGTCCCTGCTACTCCTCTACCAGCTGCCTCTTGAACGCACCCATGAGGCAACCTTTGTATAGAGACTGTAAGTTCCATGTGGGGTTTTTTTTGAAAACTGGAAAAAGAACATTGCTTGATTAAAAAAAAAAAAAAAAAAGAAGCGCTGCTGTGTTCCACTTAAATACGGTGTAACCTCATCTGTATGTTACATGGTGCTATTTGACTGACTTTGCAAACATTAGCTCCGCTGCACCAGCTCAGATTTTACCTTCAGAGACTCAAAGCAAATTGGACATGACTGTCAGGACACATTCTAAGATTAAAACGCCGTGTCTTTGTTTTTATTTTGTTGTCTTTATTGGGTCTTTTTTTAATCATTATTTATTTTACTTTTTTCGACTTGACCTGCAGATCAAAATCTAAGCACCAGTAGCAGACGGTGTGTCAGTGTGTCAGAGTGCCCCCCCAACCCACCACCACCACCACCCTCTCATTTGAAGTGTCTGCTTGATATCTGGCCTGAGAAAGATAGGGAGGACTTTTGGGCAGCGTGCGTAAGTTGATTGAAGTGTGTTCAGGGGGAAAAAATTCATGAAGAGAATGTT
>CAAKHG010000642.1:33396-55016 GCA_901007715.1 Dactylopterus volitans
TTTAAATAATGTTTTTGGGTTTTTTTTTTTTTTTTTTTTTTTTTTTTAGTTTGGGGTCATCGCAAAGGATTGATGTTGACGCATTTACCTCTTTGCTCTAGTGTAGTCTTGCACCACTGCATCTCTTCTTTCCTCATAAAAATTCCAAGCAGGAAAGAAGAAGAAGTGAGTGAAGGATAGGGGGAGAGGAAGAGCAGAGGGGCGCCATGTTCAGTTTGTTTTAGCCCCCTGTTTGGAGAGGAAACTTTCATTGCTTGATGATTTATGAGTGGTCAGACTCCCAAGGGAATTAGAGAGTACCTTTTCCTGCATGTAATAACCCACCCTCCACCGTAAAATGTACGTTTCTCCTTTGTGTTGTGTTTATCCAGTGTGAAAGGTGTCAGGCCCGTTGGGGAGCTGACTGGAGCCCGTGAGGACCAGACAATCCGCATCTGCTTTATGATGAAACAGCAAAACCCACAGTGGAAATGTCAGAATCTACAAAATACACGTGACAACGCCGTTTGATGTACAGGAAACGCAGTAAGATTTAAAAAAAAAAAAAAAAAGAAAGAAAGAAAAATTCTCCCAGCCTGGACGCAAGCCTTGTTATTGTTCTATAGATGGACACGACTGTCCCAAAGCCGCCGTGTCCCACGGAAACAGTAGCCGTGGAACCGACCGGGCAGGTTTTTATGATGCACAGTGTGGCGCTTGCGATTCAGCATGAAACAGGAAGTGAGCTGGGAAGGCCAGGAAATGAGTCCGTTGGGATGGATGGTTTCTCAGGCTGAGCATCACCACTGTCTTGAGAGATCTCTTGTTCTTAATGACTCACTCACGGAGCATGTGTTTTTAGTCCACAGGGCTCGGATTTAGCCGATGACAACAAATAAATGGCCCCAGCCATCCCATGTGAGAAGACCACATAACGCTCTATGGTTACAAAGAAATTGAGCAGCCAGCCATTGGCCAAGTGACAGAGACTGTGTGAGGTGGTTCCTCTTTTTTTCCCTCATTTGTTATCTTGTTTTTCATTTGGGGGTATCTCTTTCTCCGCTCTTCTATAGTTTCGTGGTTTCTGTGTCACAAAGTTTCCTCACAGCTGGAGGGCAAATGCAGCGCTTGGCTCCTCGCTGCAAACTGGATTTTTTTTTTTTTTTCCTCATCCTGTGACCTTCGTTGTTGAGTCTTCATCTCCACCTGTCAATCAGGCCCAGACTGACCTGCTGCACATGAGTCCGCAAGAGGTCAACCGTTGTGTATTTCTGACCTCTGAACCCTGCAGCAGGAGGGCCTCTTGTGCAAATGCACTGAACAAGGCTGGACTTTAGCGCACAATAAATCAGAGCGATGCTTCACTGCCCCCATATTCACAAGATTCATAATTGAAAGCACATTGCCAAGACGAGAGGGGAAATGCTGCACTGGAGTAAAGAGGCTGAAGGGAAACATGTTGGGATTAAAAAACTGAAAGGTTTTTAGAGGGAATCGGCACACATGTTGTAGTCTGCAGTATCTTAAACTTTAAAAAGCTGCTCTCAAGCAGAGAACAAACTGGAGGAATCAAAACAAGTCATTTGACTGCCACAGCGTGCCAGCTGCAGTTGAAGCGCGCTTTAACAGTCGTATTATTTATGTACAGCCATATGCTTCTTGTAAATAGAGAAAGCTGATTTTATAAATTTACCCAATCTACGTCTTACGTGTTATGCTTCCGCAAACATGCGCTTTTATATGCTACAAAGCTGCTTTTCTACAACAATAAACTTGAACGTTGAGTGCCGGTTTAACTCACAATCCAGCGGTTACATCCGAGCTGTTCACCTCTTTTATCCTGCCCAAAACTACTACTTTAAATGCTTTCCCACTCTGTTTATGTTAACATGTCAGAAAGCCACACCAGACATTTCGACACACTAATAAACTGGAATTTTATTAGTGGGAGTCAGTGAATGATGTGAGCAGTCGTGAGGCTGTCTCCATGGTTACACACCACAGAGATCCCTGTCAGGCAGCTGGCAGGCCGTCAGCTGTTTGGTCGCCACTCTCAGCTGATGGGAAAATAAGGACGAGGCTGGAGACCAGCAACACATTAAGAGAGCAGGCAGGTGCTCACTAAGCAATGCAAAGATGCTCACTATTTTTCAATATAGGGATGCAATGTGCCCCCTGCTTACACTTCTGGACAAATTTAATCATAAAGAGGTTCCCAACACCAACAAAGTGTGGACACGGAAATACAAATAAGCTGTGACACCTGGATGAATCAAAACCCTGCTTCTTTTTCTTCGTATTTCACTGTGATTACTCCTCAAATTCAGGAGATACAGATAACGGTGTCAAATTGATTTCTTGTTTTACCTGACAAGAAATCTTGAAATATGTTGGCTGAATCCAGAGATGAGGACTGGAGTCCAATCATGTGACCTGGACTTGAAATTGATTATTAAAAATGTTTGAACCTTAATGTTCATGTTCTCGTCCCAAGCAGCTGTTTGTAAAGTTACCCAGAATGCAAATGGCCTGTCAGTGTCATTGTTTGACGTGACCATATCAGACCATCGTCTCTCTGTGTAAGGTGTTTTCAAGGGGAAACTCATTACGTCCTCCCACCCTAGACTTCATTGCCATACTTCTTGAAAAAATTAGGAATCATTAGCAGACAGGCACTAACATCTTGTTTTGGGACGACATAGCTGAGGTTTTTCCCTAAAACATTTTAAAGTACAAAGGATGTGCTAGAAAAACAATGACTCGGTCCCACCGCTGGTTCGTTCTAAGATTGGCAAATAACTCTTGATATTTCCAAGCACTGAGCAGAGAGACTCTAGAGTCTGAAGAGACGAAAATGATTTCATTGATAAGGTCATCATTAAGTTGTCGATGAGATTACGGGAATGAGACCCCATTAGAAAAAGTTTGGGGATGTGGCGTGTTTATCCCCTCCTCCCCAGCTGCCTGCTATCGCAAACATACGCATGCACATGCTGAATTTGATTGATATCGAGCCTACGATGCTGATAGAATATCCCGGAAAATCACTTTACATTGCTTTCCTTTTTAGACTCTTTCAACTGCAGTCCCATCTCCACTTTGGAAATTGTCAGCAGATGTTGCTACGTTGGGATCAGTGGTGCATCCAGGATGATTAGTTTCTCAGCTAAATGTTGGCCATTTGCTGGAATTCTCAGTTTGCAATGAGAGATGTTTTACAAGACAAAGTAATGTACTGTATGTTTTTGTGCTCCTTCCTCTGCTGCCGCCTGCTCCTCTCTACTTCCTCTCCAAGAAGCCCTACTGAGGGGCTGTAGAGCTGACTTATGGCCACAACAGGAGACTGCTCCCTCTTTTATGTCCCTTAGGACAGCATCAATATATCAAGCTCTCGCTGGCTCTTTTGATTTACGACAAGATGCTGTTTGACTGAGGTAGACTTTGGTTTCATTATAGCAAACGTGACCTGTGTGAAATTTCATGTCTGAGTCTGTTCATGGGATATTTTTCACTCGTCAGCGTGGCGCAGTTTATAGGAGTCCCTTCATTGGCCCAAAGGTGACTAGAGAAATAACATTAAAGGTGCCAGCACCAGCTACGTTTTCAAACCAAAGGGATCATTTAGCAATGTAAGTGTCAGCTCTAAAATATGACCTGTAAGATTTTTTTATCCCGAAAGCTGATATGAGCACTGATTTACTGCCTTGGCCTTGCTAACGATGGCCTTTAATGAGCAGCTCAAGCATCCACTTGTATATAGAGCAAGCTGATGGACAAGTCAATCTATGGAAAAAATAAAGCAGTGGATGAGGAATTGGATCTGTCCCCTCTTTGCTATATCAGCAGGGTTCTAATGTAGTGGGCTGAACTTTGAAGTGCCCTAATGGTCTTCATGGTCCTTTAACCATGCAGGCCTCTATTAAGGGTGTCAGTGGAGCCTGGCTGGGGCAGTGTGACCCATTAGGTTTAATGAGTGCTGTTCAGGCCGCAGCACACTGCTCTTCTTCCTGTCTGCGAATGTTTATTTATCTCATGTACCTGCATCTTAGACAGAAGGGGAACGCAGCGGCTGGGAGAACGTCTGTCACTGGCGATCCATCGCAGCATCTCTGATTTTTATCAGTCCTGTGACCACCCGACTCCATCCGTGTCACGGGGACGTCTCGCCGAGGTCATGGTTGGTTTCCTTAAACTTCCAGGTTATGTAGTTTGACTAATTCCCTTGTTCCCATGTTTCAAACTGCAATTCAAAGCGCTGTACAGTCGATTGACAAAATGCAGGATAAAAAGGTTTGTTTAGAGACCAAACCTTTAATAATAATAATAATAATATGACAAGATAATAATAATGACGATGATGATTGATAATAAAAACTTTTATTATTCAATGGGCCAAAAATAAAATATTTAAATGAAAAGAGAATACAGTATGCAAGAAATAGAATAAGAATAAAGTTATGAAATACTAAATAAATGGATTATAATAAACAATAAAAAAGTAAAATGTTTATCAAATAAGTAGTGATGGTCATTTGAATATGAGAAAATGTATTTTTTTTAAAAAGCTGTAAAATGACAGACTTACAAAACACTACATTAAAGTGAATAGATGAGTTTTTAATTGATGTTTATTAAATAATAATGAAAACAATAATGTTGCGATCGCCTTCTAGATGCTCTGGAAATCTGTTTCAGTGCGTTAGACGCAATGAGAAAAAGCAGCACCACCAAATTTTCGAGTTCCGCCTCGTGAAACTGCTCAGAGAGAAGAACCAGAGGATCTGTGAGGCCTCCCTGGTTCATCAACGAAGAGCATTTCTGACAGTACGGTAGTCTGCTGTGACGCCAACTGTTAAAAGAATTCTAAAATCAATGTGAAAACTAACAGGTAACCAATGTCAAGACTTAAAAGTAGATGTGATGTGAGGTTTCTTACTGGTCCAAGTCAGCACCTGGGCAGCAGAATTTTGAATGAATTGTCGCTGACTTATTATAACGTTTGGTAGACCAGCAGGGGAAGTGTTAACACCAATCAAGGGTGCATCAGTCTCTCTGTGTTCCTCGGAAAGGAAAAAAAAAAATGCCTCACTTTGCAAATATCCTTGAAAGATTAAAAAAATTGCTTTCATGTCAGCACGCACTTGGAATTAAAATCAAAGTCAAAAATCACCCTTTGATTTTCTTGCCTCTTGACTTGGATTGGCACAGGCAAGCCGACGACATGTTGAGCAACTCGCTCACTGGATTTGCTGAAAATAAGCCAAGCACCGAACATCCGACGGTGCGCTTTTGCACATTATTTAATGCAACCCAATATTGAGTCAATGGCTGTTATTGTTGATTCAAATGTCATTAAACAATAAGCTGCTGTCATCTGTGGTGTTTCATCTCATGTAGGTCTGCACTGAAACAGGTCCTCTGACATTCCGCCCGCCGTCCGTCCGCCGCAGTCCCGCTGATGATCCCCCCCCCCCGCTACTCGAGCAGAGCTGGAGGTTTTCATGGGTGACAGCAGGCTTCTCATGAGTGTTCCCATTATCGTGCGATCGGAGCACTCCAGTTAAACTCTTGCACAACAGTGGAAAAGACAGCAATTGTTGCTGGGAGCAAGCAGAAATGGGAGAGCTCCAACATTCTTTACAGGGCAAAGACCACAGCAATGGCAAGATGTGAATTGGCACAGGTTATGTGGGGTTTTTTTTTTTTCTCTGCCTTCCCTGCCTTCCTTTTGTCTCACATGAGAGTGGTCCTAAGTGGTTGTTCCCTCTGTGGAATATCTTCAACAACAAAAAAAAAAAAAAAGAAGGGGGTGGGGGGGGTGGATTGATTACAGACAGTTTTTCTTGTGCAGGCACAAAGTTTCGGAAGAGCGAATGAAAATGTTTTTCTGTTTTGTTGCATGATTGAGCTCGTTTTGCAAAAACACAGAACATCTGTGTAAAATGATGTTGCGCACTGTATTGCATGACAGCTTTCTCTCACTCCGGCCATAGATCGAGTATCAGCCAAAGACCACCTGGAGGTATTTAAGGCCCATTCAAACTATTAGGCTTAACTTTGGGCGTAATGGCTTGGGCAGAGCATCCCATCTGGAAGCTGCTGATGCGAGAAAAGTGGGATCACATATCTTCCCCTTCAGCCATAAACACACAAGTTCGCACAGCTATCTATGTGAGGACATCCACTGACATGCATTCATGCAGACCTTAACCTAAACTGAACCTACACCCAAACCAAAGCGTCTTTAGTTTCTCAAAATGTCCTGGCTGTAATGGTTTGCTTACACACACACTATGCATTTTCATTGTTAAGCTTTTTATGTGATTTCCTCAGCAAACGAGTATCTGTATACTCAGTGGTTTCATACAGCAATTTGTTGGTTAGTGTGACTATGTATCAAGTTCATAAGTCACTCTTGCTGTCATGCCGTTTTTTTGAACCGTTTTTTCTAAAAGTGTCTTATCCCATTTAATCGTGGAGCTTAAAATTCATCCCTACTAAGGTTTTTGACACTCAGAAGCTTGTGTTTGAAATCTCTTGCTATCGCCTATATACAGTCATGTGACACCACCCTGATGGGTACATAAAAGTATGTGACATCACCTTAAACCAGAGAGAAGAACACAAAAAGCATACATGCTTTGTAAAAAAAAAAAAAAAAAAAGTTATCATTGTGTATCAATCCAAATTAGTTTCATCACTTTGCGTCAATCATTCATTATTAACTGAATCCGGACGTAATTTTCAGGGCCTTTAAAAACAAAAGACACCACCTGCAGTCATTCGACCATTTTGAGATTCATTTATTCCATAATCACTTCAAAACCATCAACATAAACGTAAAGTTACATCTGTACAAACAAATGTCCAGCAACCTAAGCAGATCTCAGTCATGGTGCTAAATGTGGACGGGTTTAGGAGACAGTTCTTGACAGTTGAGACACGAAACCACACGCCTTTGGCTTTTGCCAAGAGACCGCTGTCCCAGTGGAAGTAAAAACTACAAATAAACAACTTCTCCAAAATATAAGTGCAATAACTTATTGCAATGGCACATTAGAAAGTCACAATCAGGAGTAGAAATACTTGATTAATATACAAAAAGCAGCTTAAAGCCATTAGAAAATTAGAAAGCAATTTTAACATTGGTAAAAGTCCAGAGCAATTATTTAGAATAACACAGAACATCATTTTACACTTCTTGGCAATATTACTGTAATACTTCATTGGTTCGTCTCTGGAAGTTCATTATTCAACACGTAAGCAAAACAAATGTACAAGCAAAAGTACAATATCATCGATATTGTTCATATTCACACAACAACAACAACAAAAACATTATAACCATGGATTTCAAATTGCTTCATTTCAGTAGTATCAACATGGACGGAGCTGCAGTTTGGAGCACGGAGGGAGGACCAGCGCGAAGACAAGCACACAGTCAGCTTGACGAAGTAGGAATCCAGCCACACATGAAGTCATGCATACATTTACAACCGTATCTTGTTTTCGTCATGATTTTTTTCCCCCCCAATATCTATATTCCTCACATCAATCATAGTCCATAGTTTTTCATAATTGTTCTCCTAATGCGAACGGAGGCGTGGCTTGGAGGCCGCGGTGACAAATTACCATCAGGATGAACAGTTCTGTCAAAGTCATGATCTTGTGTTCACCTAAATGACTGGCTGTCGCAGGAACGGCCAGACTTCAGGGCAGTTACAGCCTATAATGTCACCGAATTTGGACTGAATTAGGAGGGGTTTTTTTGTTTTTATTTTTTTTTAAAGTTCCTCCCTCACATGTAAAAAAATTTGTAATTCTTTCAATGATCAACCAGCTCTGTGGAGGCAAACCAGACTGTTCTTGCCTTCATCCGCAGCAGGGATAGAAAAAGGATACGCAGCCCAGCAGGCGTCATAGGGAGATCAGCCAAAAGACTAATGAAGCCTGTCACTACCCTCCCAGCAGCCCAGCTCTGGTGACACACAGAGACACCCCTGCAATCACTGGATATAACTCACCACATTCCTGCAGCTCTAATGTCATCACATTACCTAAACATTACAGAATTCTCTTCAGGGCAATTAGGGCCACTGATTTGGCCCGCAGTCTCTGGCATGTGACTAAATCTGCGAGCAAGCTGCAGATCCAGCAGGTCGTCTCCAGCGAGCCGGCGCCCTGCGATAAACTGATCGTTTGCAGCGTGTGGGACCGTGTGCGCAGGATGTCATCGCCGCCCACGCCGTGACGCGCTTTGCCGTCGGCGAGGCGGGACGGCTCACTTTGACGCTAATAAAGTGTGCCTAGTCCTGTTGGTCACTGATTGAAGCTGGCGCTGTTAGTTAGTGTTGAAGGCTGCTGCTGTCAGTCGCTGGGCCTCGTCTGCCATTGGAGACAGTGTTTCCTGTAACCCGAGGCCAACCTAGCAGGGGAACCTGTGGAGGCAGCCCTGGGGGAGGAAATGACACGTTGGTTTGAAATTGCTGCCAATCCAATGGCCGCCCTCCTCCACCGCTAAATTGGCACAGGCCGCGTCTGCTCTCACTCACTTAGACTCACTTATTGCATTCAGCCTCTGTCCTTGTTTGCGCAAGAACATGATTGCCAACCGCAGGCTTAAACAAATTCTTGTTTTCATTCATAATCAGTTGGTCACTTTTAATGGACGGTTTGTAACAGACAGTGACAGAAGCAGGCAAATGGTATGAATGCGAGCTTGCTGTCATCGGGTAGCGTTGATTTTTGATTTTTTTTTTTTTTTTTGATTTGTACAAGTCAAACTGTAAAATGTGGGATGGGCACTATTAAGAAAATAAGGTAAAGGAAATAGATAGCGTGTATCAAGCTTAAAATAAAATAAAATATAATACTGTTATATTTAGCACTGAATTACTGTGTTCTTTGTAAACCATTTTTATGATGTTGCTTATTTTTATATCACGATGCGAATGATACCCAGTTAGTCGGGGACTCAACCCCATATTTCAGTGAGACCTGAGAGATCAAGGAATCAAGAATGAACGCTTAAGTAATATCCTCATTATCTAAGTCACACCGCCGTGTTTCTCTCTCTTTCAGCATCTGCTGATTGTCACAGTCACAGCTGTTATCTTGGTTGCGTTGGCCACTTCTATGGACTCTCTGCTATCTCCATAGTCTCCCCCTGTTCATTTGACCTGTGTTATCATTAGTGCTCGTAGGAAGAAAAAAAAAAACACCCTCCTCCCCCACAGTGCTTGCTGATGGCTGAGAGGGGGCTGCATGGAGGCAGGGTAGATCACTGGTGGACAGGGGCATCATGTGGCCCAGGAAATGGCCGCACTGTGTTCCTTGGCCTTCATACGCAGCGCGGCTATGCTGGAGGACTTGCGGTCTGGATCAACATTGAGATCGTAGCCATTGATCCCGCCGCCCATTCCAGGCCCCCCAAAGAGGCTGCCCATATGTGTCTGTCCCATGTGGCTGCTCCCAGGGCTGGGTACACCCAGGAAGTCAGAGACGCCGCCATGACCATGAGGGTGAGGGGGCATACAGGAGGGGACGGAGTCGCAAGGCACGACGCAGCCCGGCACTGGAGATGCTCCACTGCCGCCGCCGATCCATGAAGGGTTCTGGATCTACATAAGAAGAGCAAGGGTGGTGAGACAATAACCAAACTGATTGGAAGATAATTCCACCTGTTGCGGCCATTTATATTTCTAATACCCGATCAACATTGTCTGTGCATATGAATATTCATGCCTGGACTGTTTTTTCCTTCACCTGTGCATAGTTCTCAGGCCGAGTTAGTAGAGGCAGCTCGTAAGCGGTGGAGAAATGTGTCCGGACCTGCTGCATCTGGCCAAATCGCTCTCTCTTCCTCCACTTGGCTCTGCGATTTTGGAACCACACCTACAAAGAAAACACTCCCATCAGGAAAAAAAAATAATACCTTAAAACACAGACCGGTCACCGGCAAACAAAGCTTGGATATCATTGCTCTCATGGTTCTCACGTCGCATGTCAAGTATTGTCTTGCAGAGGGCCCGGGTCATCCTCTGCTCAGCAAGACAAAGTAAGAAAGTTGAGGCAAATAAATTCTGCAGCACATGAAAGTCCAGGCCGGGGCTCCAAGACTTGACGTGTCTTTAAAGTGCCATCCGCATGGAGCTATTGATGATGAAAATGGTGAGTCTCCCCCGGTGCTGCACGTTTTCAGCTCCTCCCTTTGATACGCAGGCGTCTGCCTCCCTTCAGGCTGCCAGCGTCGACAGATCCACATCTGGGCCTGTAGCCATTCATAAATCACTCTTGAGAAAGGTGCACTCTCCCCCACATGTCAGCACAGCGGGATACAGCAGGGAATCCCTCTGCATAATCCATGAAGCAAAAGTTCAACTTTTGACCAAGAATATTTTTGTCTGTCTTGGGTTTATTTGATTGTTTTTTTCCCCCCTCGGTGCTCTCGCCGCTCGGGATTGATCGATGTGGCGCTGCAGAAAGGGTGCGCTGACAGACCGAGTGCAGTACTCGTCCTTATCAGCAGGCGCTGGTGGGAAGTAGGACTGAGCCATACATGAGCATATGAAACGAGTGCCGGGATGAGCAACAAATAAGTAAATAGTTGTCAGCCTGAGAAAGATCCACCAAAACCATTGTCAGTGCAGTGTAACGTCTTTTAAGATAGACACTACTTTATGTCTGCGCTGCACTCTCAACATCTGTTACATATCTGTCCATTGCGGAAGAGAGATCCCGTTCGACCTCTGTTGCTCTTCTTGAGGTTTTTCTTTTTGGGGAGGTTTTTTTACCCATTCAAGGAGGAAGTTTTTCCTCATCTGAATCTGAAGAGTGCAGCGGTGTGAGCTGCCTTATGTTAATTATAGTCATATAGCCGATTATAGGTCATTTGCTTGAGTTCCTCGTCGCCTGCAGTTTATTTTAGTTTGAGTTACAGTTGTGTGATATGGCTTTTAAGTTGGTTAAATAGAGGTTGTTTGGACACCTTACCAGGCAATCACAAGCACAACAATCATATGAAAAACACTGCTTGCTATGAATTGAGACAACAGTGTTACTTAATGTGGGCATCACTGATGTCACTAATGTCTATCACGTTTATTTCACAAAATCTTACGTTGTCCCTGTGTGTTCTTCTTTCCCTACAAAGCATCTTTGTGGTCTTTCATATAGACAGTTGCACATTTGATCTCACAGCAAAGTTTTCCCCCCATCTCAGCGCAAGAAAATAGAAGAGCAAAAGGGACACTGGGAATCTCCACATGTTTATGTGTAGCTATTTGTTGCTCGTCTGAATCCTATCCTCCCAAGAGAGTGGAGGAAACTTCTTCAAAGACGAAGACTAAGCCATCCCGCTACGACGCAGGGGTTTGAACTTTGATTGTGGGTTGACTCTCAGCCCAATCAGATTGTGGTTTTCACAGTCCCTGGCATGCAATTTCCCCTCACTCAGCCTCTTCAAATTCAGCCCCCTCCCGTCCCGAACCCCCGCCCCTCAACTTCTCTCTCACGATTTCTCTCTGGCAGTTCAAGCGTGGCAGTGACAAAACTGAGATGCGTGTGCCTCATATTTGGATAAATTTGAATGCCCTAATAATATTATCAGGTGTTTTTTTTTTTCTTTCCCCTGACCAGATAGCTGCCTGGTAGGTTCATTTTCAAAAGGGGGTCCCATATATGGCCTCATACGTGGCACGTATAACAAAGGCTTTTTGCGAGAAGCTGACATAAAGTAATGTCGTCTGACTCCTGACATTCTTCCGGTCAGCTGGCGACATGATAGGACAACTCGCCCTTGCAAAGTCGTAAACTGATATCTAAGGTTGTGGGCTGAACCCCAATGTCAAGGTGAGGGGTTGTCACCCTTTGAATTATATCATATGTTTGCAGGAGGCCTTGGAGTCTGTTATGTTACCCCAGAGGTTTTAGGGACTATTATTGTTTAAGGTTTGTCATATCTCTCCTTTGGTCATCCTGGGTTATCTAAACTCATAACAAGTGTCCAAATATAATCGACAACTCAAAGGTCCCCGATTGGATTGATAAGCGTCGAGCTGAGTATAGTTTTGGCCTCTAGAAAGTTGTGACACTAATTTGTCAGAGGTAGTGTTCGCATGTATTTCATAACTCCACTTTCATTGCAAAACGCATTGTCTTGATCTTAAATCAGCTTCTCATCTTTTGTGGTACCACCTCTCCATCTGTCTTTTTTTCCCCCTCCTGCTCCTGCGACCCCACCCCCCACCAGCCCTCTCTCTATGTCTCGCTCTCTCCTCCCTCCTCCCTTTTATGTCAGAGAGGGGAAGTGGGGATATTGGAAAGTGAGATGGGAGAATGTTCAAACTGGAGCTTGTTTTCATTTCATGTTTAATTTCCTGACGCCTAAGCCCTTGGCTTTCCGCAGCTAACCCCTCTGACCTTTTGGAGGCGTGCAGACGAAAGCAGCGGACCAGGCATACGTGTACATATACACACACACACATACACACATGCACACACACACACACACACAGGATACACACATAAAACACACACATTTACATACCTTAGCGCATACAAATTTTAAAGTCTGTCACTGACAAATGTTCTCTTAACCTGGATACCCATGCACACACACATACACACACTGGAATTTTTTTTTTTTCTAAATGGGCAAACAATGCAGATTTAGACCTTGTCTTAGTTTCTGGGTACTGACTGTGTCATGTTTCACAGAGCGTTTGCGCTTATGTTGCTTTGCCTTTGAACGACAGTAGGAATGAGACCCAAGCCAAATAGTTTGGCAGAGAGATCATTCTGGGAACATTATGAAGTCAGATGTGTCCTTTGCTGCTCTGAGTCTCCTATTCCCTCACTTATAAAGTTTTTTTAGACAGGACTTTAGCAAGCATTAACATGAGTAATCTTTTATTCTGTCGCGTGATGAATTACTGTAATCCATCCTCTGTATAATTCCCAAATATTTACCAGCAGCAAAACACTTACAATTGTGTTTCTCCATCCAGAAGACATCTGCAAGGAAGGTGGCTGAGAGCTCTCAACGTGCTTGGCGGTGATACAGTAATTGCTAAAGACGTTGACAGCAAAAGGCAGCTTACAGAGCCATTAAAGAGCTTTATTTATGCTCCAGAGCCAGCAGGCAGAGAGGAAGAGGGAGGGCAGAGTGCACAACTCCAAAAGCAGCTTTGAAGTCCAGCCGTCTCACCTCATCTCTGTCATCCAGGTCCACTGCGATTGATAGAGTGCCTCAGCAGTCACTCACACACAGCCTCCTCCGCCATAAAAAAAAAAGCAGGCAGGTATGGGGAAGTTCAAGTCTGACGTTTGGAGCTAATTGTGCTAAATAAACTGGTGGCCGCAAAAGTCACAGATGTGATTATGGAGAGCTGCCGCCAACTTTATGAAGACATTTATCATCAAGCTGAGGATGAAACCATGGGACCTTGACACTGGCATTTTGGCAGAAAACATCTGCACTCTGGATTTTTGTGCCTGTAGTTTCTGAGATGAAAAGGATCGTACCATCGCTTGCCAAGCCGCCAGTACCCCTCGGTATTCAACAATTGGATATCCCTGGACTTTGTCTTGATGGACCTTCAGTTAAAATTGTGGGATTTAGTCTTGATTGCGTGATTTGTAGAACTATGGGTCAAACCTCACAGTGACTCTGAAGAGTCTGCTGTGTGCCTGTCAGATGAGAAAGTTAATTATATTCATCTGGGGAATAGATGGGGCTGTGTGAACGCGACATGAATGTACTTATTTTAATGTACCACCACAAGGACCAAGCCAGGCTTTCTGTCCCTGACTATGTCTCAGACTACACGTGAAAATTGAAACTGGCATCTCAAAGTGTTTTTTATATCCTCCGCGTATAGCTTTGATGACTTTTCTTTTTTCTTTTTTTTTCTCCCTCCGTGTTTTTTTTCCCTCCCTGCCTCCAGAGTTGTGTGGTGAAGTAGTTTGAACATGGCAGTGCTGGGAAGAAACCCCTGGCCTCTGACCTTCTTGCAGAGTCTGCAGCATGTAAGAGCTATGAGCAGAGTCTTCCCTCAGTCCCACCCATCCCACTCTGATCTAGGCCTGGCAGGCAGAAGACAGACGGAGAACAATAAGCCTTTGCTGTTGCAAACACTTTTTTGTCAAAATGCCAATCTGAGTTCTCCCAGCCCTCTCGGTCGATTCTCAAGAGATAACTTCACGGGCGAGAATAGATAATTGCACTCGTGCGAAACAGCTCAGGTCAAAAACAGACAGGATTTTAAAAAAATAAATAAATATTTAACCCCCCCATCCTCACCTGTACACGAGCCTCTGTCAGGTCCGTCCTCAGTGCCAGCTGCTCGCGGGCATAAACATCTGGGTAGTGTGTCTTCTGGAAAACCTTCTCCAGCTCCTCCAGCTGGTAGCTGGTGAACGTGGTGCGATTGCGTCTTTTCTTGCCTTTGTTGCTCTCGGCATCGCTTTTGTCCAGAGGGCTGGAAAGATCTGAGCCTGGCCGCTCGCTGGGCCCCTTCACGCCAGTCTCCTTTAGGTTCAGGTAGCTGCTTTCCATCCCAGGAGGGTCGACGCTTGAGGGCAACTCAGACTCTGTCAAGCCGCTGTTGTCTTTTCCTGTTTTTATTGGATGTAAAAGTAGACAGAAAGAGGTGTGGAAGGTTCCAATTAATCTCTTTAACTGTCTTTAATTGTGTAATGTGGACGGATGGCAATTGTAAAAGTCTGGATATCAGGCTTTGATTGTTTTCGACCACATTTGAGCAATTTGAGTTTCTGATGAACTGAGCCACTCTTATGAGTCATAAAAGGCATGAAGTGTCAAAAAAAAAAAAACTCTTCACAATTCATTCAGTTGTGGCTTTTAAATGCAAACTAATGATGTCTAATAATAATAACGTAACAAGTGTTTCTGACTGTTTTTGGCTGGAATTAAAAAGGCCACATGTATTCAATAGTCCTGTAATTATACTTTCTTTTTCTCTTGGTGAATGTGATTGGCTAAAACAACCGGTGCCTCACAAACCAACAAGTGTGCCTGCTCCCCATCACATTACAACATCCACACAGAATGACAGTTACTTTAGGCTTACATCACCTCTGTAGTGTTTTACTTTAAGGTTCAAAGGCCGCGCCTGTGTGCAGCAAGTCTAAAAGTTGCAGCAAAGCAATGTTTTTTTTCTGTTTGAAAGGTATGTCACTACACATTGGCGTGACCTGTGACACAACCCTCTCCACAGTCGGCGCTGCCCTCTCCCTCACATCTCTCAATCACGCCACCTGAAACCCGAGCCACACAGAAACCCGCTCCGTCTCGGGCGGTGTATGGCGGGCCTTGTGTGCGTGGGCGACCGCTCTTACCCCTCTGGCCTCGCCCCCCTCAGATGTAAACAACATTGTGTTTGTCACCTTCAATTTCGGGAGCCTCCATTTTGTGACAGACCTGGCTCTGTTCCTGTCAGCGCATGCAAGCCTTTTTGTTTCCCTCCAGGAGATGAAGAAAGCTGTCGCTTCTCCTTCAATAAACAAACAGCCGTGTGAATAAATAAGCTGAAGGGCTCTGGTTGCAGGCCAGCGGGAACAGAGTGCTCTGTCAGCCTCTCTGTTTGCCTTTCCTGTGCATGGGCACGGGCGGAGCGCTACCCCGACTGCATGGGTCCCACACAAGCACATAATGCACATGAGCCGGCTTGTGCAACACCGGCATAGCATTTGTCTCCCGGTCAGACCAATTTGGGACCATTAACGTAATAGTTTACGTGCTTATGTGCATGCATTTTCCTTGTCACTTTGCATTTCTGCGCGGAGTAATGGCCCCCACGGTAACAGCCCTCTGTCATTCTCAGAAAAGAGAGCTGACACCTTGTGGCATTGGTGACGCTGCCGGCCAAAGCTTTTTAGTGGTTAGCGAGATGAGCGAATATTTTTAGGGTGATGAAGTGGGCGGTGGCTGTCTGCAGCGTGCATGTTTGTTTTCATGGATTAGTGTGCCTTTGGCTGGTGTGTCACACAATGAGATGTCAATAGTCATCCCTCTGAACTAAAGCGGCCCTCCCCTGCTCTCCTGCTCAGACTCGCCCCGACTGAGACGCTAATGAAACAACACAGCTTGCCCAGCTGGAGTTCATGACCTTATATCGCTGTGGCCCACCTGTCAGACCCTCTTACAGTCTCCACGCAGGCAGATGTTCTGACATCACCGACCCCTTTTTTTGGCCTCCTATTCTAAAGCGCTGCGCAATACTTTCATTCTAGCCCTGGGCAGGAGCATGGCTGCAATGTGAAAAAGAAAGATGGGTCAACTCAGAGTTCCTGCCTGGCATTTGCATTTGTGAGAGAAACTGCAATTATGCCCCCGGGCAAGGCATATATCCTGTGAGGGGAAAAGCTTGGTGCACAGATGACTGGTGGGAAGATGGTGGGTGGAAATGTTCATGCTGCCCAGCCGTACACAGTGATACAGTTTCCGCCAATATTTACGCAATGATTTGAACCGCTGTACCTGAATCAACTCTCTCGCGAGCCAGTCTCCCTTCCCTCTGTCACGCTAGCCACGCACGACCCCTCGCCACAAACGGCTCCCAGTGTTCCTGCATGCTGAGCTGTCTTTTTCTGCATGCAGTTTCTGAGCACAACCATCGCACACTGCTGTCTTCTGGGAGCCAAGATTCCACTGCATTGGCTCCAGTTTTCTCTGGCATTCGGAGGAATGTGTCTCCGACTGTTGTTCTCCCTTCAGTCCTCATCAATGTATGTAAACAGGGAGGAATATCACTCGGCTGATCCTGCAATTTGCCAAAGTTGCTTTCTGACAAGCTACAGACCTGTTCAGTTAGCCGGGGTCAGATGTTTACTAGGGTCAGCAATTTAATCACTGCTGAAAACAGAGAGAAAACATCAAAGTGTAATTTAACTGGTTGTAAAGCAACAGGGCACCCTCTCAGTTTTTATGGAATGGGACAGGGAGGGTCAAGTGAAGCCAAATAAAAGAGACACTATAAATTAGTAACCTGGGGAAGGGTTAATGACCAAACACTAACTAGGGACGGGAATGCTTTTAAACAGAGTGCTCTAACATGCTCTCTCCAAGCACTTCAAGCTGACATCGGTTTGCCACAATGGCGCGCCACTTGCCAAATTTTATATTAACCGACTGCGGTAAAATATTACGTCTGTTATGGTACCTAATAAATGACTATTAATTTCACATTCATTGTTGATTCACAGGCTCATTTTGCGCCAGGCTCTTTTTTCTTTTTTTTTTTTCATAGCACACTGTTAGACTGGATGTTGTTTCCTCGGTGAAAGGGAGGCTCCCAGATGTTCCCGAGGAGAGATCTATGCCAGCAGCTCATGCAGGAATGCATATTCCGTGGGAAACCTAAAATCTTTCTGTCGTGCATCAGCTCCTGATAAATTGACGGAATCATGACCTCACTGCTGTCATAATACCTTTGGCCATCACTGCCTCATGTCAATGCACAGAAATAGTATGGAATGTAGTCAACGGCGCAGAAAGTGCGCATATGTTGAAAAAGAATAAAAAATTTTAGAACTCCTTGATAAAATAGAAAGTGCTTTGGCAAGAGTTTTGTACTCATAAAAGAGTTCAACCTCTCAAGGTCAAGTTTAAAGGGCATAGTCCTTTATATGAGTGTGAGCTGCTTTTAATGGTGGCTTTTTTATATATATATTTAAGTATCAACAGTGTTACAGGACATTTGGGGTTTGTGATAAACAAGAGAAAAACGGTGGGTTTTGCAATCCAATGACAAAATCCCGAAGCTAATTTAATCAGTAATAATAATTAGCCTGCATTCCTTCTAGTATGAAAAAAAATTCCACTTCTAAATCCAGCAGGAATCCTGTTTCAAGAGGTGTTTAGCTGAATTTAAAAAAAATAAATAAAAATAGAAGTTTGTGCTGCAACGGTGAATGATGATTTGGACGACTTCCCACATTTGGCTGCATGAAGCAACATGTCACACAAGAAAAATTACCTATACACCTTTGCTGAGAGCACACCGAGAAAAAAGAAAAAGAAAAATAACTGTTAGCTGTTAGTCATGAGCCAATAATAGAAATGCTGACGCTGTTGCTTTGTACGCTAGTTTTCCATCATTAGTCTAACTGGAGGTTGAACGTTGTTCCTCACTTGTAAGTTGCTTTGGGTAAAAGCTTCTGCCAAATGAGTCAATCCAAATGTGAAAGCGGTCTGTCGCAGTTGTGTTTTATATCTAAGAAGCCTGACCGGGAAATTGCATTCATTATACAGTACAATCCACATTGTAGACACAAATTGAGGAAGTGAGTTTAAAGACTCAGCGCCAACCTCAAAAAAAAAACCAAAGGTGCACATCAAAATTCATGCCACCTGGTTAAAAACTGAATCATTATTCTGCTCAGCACGCAGATCTCAGGTCAGTCTCGCATAGATTTATTGGAAGAACAACGCAAGACGTTGCAGAAATAAGCAACAAGAAAAACCGAAAGTATTTCTCGTTGAATGTGAACTTTTTATGTTTAAATCAGCCTTTCTTTTTTTTTTTCCTTTCACTGCAGACAGGTTGAGTGCTGCTTTACCTCCCGAGTTTAAATAAGCCATCACATTCTCCCACTTCCAAAAATCCTATCAGGCACTGATTTATTCTAGTTTAAAGTCACATCTCGGCATGCGTCACAGGTGTCACTCAGGAATCCGCTAATTGTTAACATGGAGACAATGTGTTAGTCATCATCACCAATATCCACATGTATCCAGTGACATCACTTCCACTCGCTGTTTAACATGCACTATATTTTGACAGGATGCTTTTACATCGCTGCCAGGACTTTTTGAGGTCTTGTTTTGTTTTTCGTAGACTGTTTAAAAATGTTTTGCATATCACAGGATGCTTCCACATCCCACAATGGGGAGGCGGGTGTATGAATGTAGAAATAACGACTGAATGTTATAAATGTGTACTTTATATAAAACTTATTTGGCAGGGGAAAAAAAAAAAAAAGACAAAAGGGATGCAGTCGGTCCTCAGTAAGTTCCAAGCTGTTTTAACCGCAGTCTGTAAATTTGCAATAAAATTGTCAAAAAAAAAAAAAAAGACTAAACGCAAGTTGTTCTGAATCCTTACGCTCGCTCTACGTTGAGCTAATCAACCACAATATTACAAACAACAATGAAAGCACATGTGCGATGCATTCGATATCCATATTTCGGTAAAGTATGTGTACATGTAAATAGTCGTCCGCACACGTGCGCGGCTTTCTCCGAAAACTCTCAAATTTCGCCCGAGTCGCTCAAATCATTACCCAGTCTCTGCGTCCATTTCTGACTCATTGCTTATTTGTACAAGGTATTGTTGAGACGGGGTTATGTAAACCAGTCTCACTTTGTCATCTCAGGGACCCTCTGTAGCTTTGGAGATCTGATGTTTGGGGAGTATGAATAATAACCATAGGAGCCGTGATGCACATCTGCCTTAGATTAATGCAGACCTCTCCTGCAGTGCTGACTTGCATTCCTCAGCATTTGATCAGCTCCAGGGGTTTGATTTCATTCAATGTTGCCCGAGCAGGTAGACGGCTCCACATCTCTGTCCTCTCTGTGATTGATTACTGAAGCTGGGGGGGAAAAAAATCCCCCAACCTGCGTCACTAAATATTATGGATTCCCTCTTATATGTTCCTTTTTATTGGGACAAACAACCCAATTTTTTTGAAAACGGTCCCAATATTTTTTTTATTTTTTTTTTTTGCGTGTGTCAATTTGAATTTAGATTCTGAAATTTTGTCTCAATTTTAATCATCTAAATTCCCACAGTAGAATCACACAGTACAAATATTTCACATGTGACAAAACGTCCGCAGGTGTCAGCAATAAAAAAAAATAAAAAAAATCCTCTTCAATTTAATAACCAAAATCTAATCCCACATCATCACTATTTATCTCGCTGTGCTCTTATTAAAATTATTAAATTTAGCAGTTAACTACAGCGCTAGGATGACTGATGAAAGCTTTCTTTCATTTTGTTTTCTTTTTTTCTCATATACGCAAACAATTTGCTGCATTTACCCCACAAAGACTTACATTGTCGAGTTGCCATGTAAACAGTATTGCAGCTGCAGTCGCCACACAGACAACTCCCTTTGAGTCTAAGATGACTTTTGTCATCGTAATGGAGATAAAACATCAACATTGAGCAATATATCTCCCATTGAGGACCACACATAGCAGCACAAGCCTGTTGACGCCTGAGGCTTTGGCAGCGCCCCTAAGCATCCTTCCCATAGCCACAATGCCTTCATCTGGCTGCAACATTTTCAATAATAACACTGCACAGCTCGGCTCAAGGGAAGCATGTTACATTTAAGGATGTTTCTGTGGGTCTGTCAGTGCACTTGCCAGCTCGGTTCCCCTCGATTGCGGGGCGCTCTGGCTCGGTCGGAGGCCGTGATCTCTCTCTCTCCAAAACACCACAAAAGACACAGGTCAGCTTGTACTCAAAAGTGACCCCCAGCCAGAAAAATGGATTCATGTGCACTTGGTGGATTCACAGATGGGGTATATGCGCTTATACTCAAGGCTTAGCTGGAATTGGCCCCACTAAGCGCAATTAAGACATTAGTTTTACTCATTACACTCAATGCATGAATTTCCTTAAACGCAAACAAGCGCTTGATGCATTTACATTGGTTTTCTGCCTTATCTTCATTATCTAAATGACTGATTCTATTTTTGGACATAGAGTTTTGTTCACTGATCAAATGTGTACAAATGCAACCATGAGAAACTCATTTTGTTCTGCAACATGATGAGCTTTAAAAGGCATGTATATGTAATGATATGTGCCTGAACATACATCTGATATATACATCTGATATATTACACAAAAAAATAATTAAGATGCAGGACGCATTGAGGGAGCTGCTGTTGCACAATTTTGGTTGTTTGATGGGTTTTATTTGTATTGTCTTATTTCATAACTCCGCGTCAGTAAATGCGACATGCTTTGGTTTGTGACGCATTTGAAGGGGCTGCGGTTTTAAAAGGTTTTCAGTCGGATTTTAGAAATTGTCTGACGATTTTGGATTCATTAATGAATTCTCTGCTGTGAAAGTTATCGGCCTACACCTGGATTTGGGCGCAGTTCGCTGTGTGGAAAGATGTGCGCCAGTTGTCAGTCAGATGCTGCGTTTGTCGTCATCGGGCTGCAACAAAAATCTTTTGAGGTAAAAATGTACAGAGGGTCCTTGAGCTAAATTGTGTCTTTTGATTATCCCGTCAAAAGCTTTCCACTCTACCTGCCCGCGCGTGAAACGCGTTTGCGCGCGCAGGCGGCCTCGGTGCTTGCATGTCATGCGTAAATATCAAAATAATTCTCTTTGCCAGTAATTGAGATGATTTTTTTTTTTTCTTGATTGAAGAGCAGCTGTCACGAGTGAGGCTGCGGGATCCCCGGCGCTGCTGCTGCTGAGGATGACGACGATGATGAACAATTGTGCGGGGAATCGGAAGGGAAATAAAAGTTTGCACCTCAGAAAGTCTGCTGACGCAAACCAGACAACCTTCTCACAAGTCCATCTCTTTTCAGTCAGTCAGCTAAATTAGGACGCGATGCTTCATCCCGACGGTCAAAAAAACGTAT
>CAAKHG010000646.1:1508-14957 GCA_901007715.1 Dactylopterus volitans
AACCACTCTAAACTGTTTGCTTTTACTTTATTGCCTGTTGCACTGCAGCATTTTTTTTTTGCAAGCAAAACAACAACATAGTTTTCTTTTGTTTTGGTTTTTTTGGTGCGCGGAATTTCAAAAATAAACATCTGTAACTCAGGTAACTCAAGCGAACCGGATCACTTTAGTGAGCGACTCGGTAAGCTCAAAAGGCTCGCGACTCAAAAGGGCACCGCGACTGAATGTGAGTCTGGCAATAACACGAGTGAACAAATATATACTGATTCCGAGAAACCTGACAAAAGCCACCGAGATTTCACGTTTACAGAAGAGAATTCCCTGATTGGCTTTCATGTTTTCGGGAAGCTTTGGGATCGACACCATCGGATCACATTCGCAGAACACGACAGGTTTGAGTCTGCATCAAATGTGAATTGTTCCGATGTTTATTTTATTTATTTATTGTTTCGGTTGTCGTTGCCCCGGCGGATCATTTCGCGGCTGTCGAGCGTAACCAATCACAGCTAATAGAGTCTGTAGCTAACAGAGGTACAGCTGGTTGGAGAAAACGGAGCCAGATAGAAGGCCATGTCTGTGGAAGGGGGGGGGAGTGAGGAAGACAATGAGAGGGAGGGGAAGGCAGGTGAGGAGATAAAATTAGAGGAGGAGGGAGGGCATTGGCTGAGATCGGCTCGATGCAGCTGTGAAATTACAAAGCCATTATTTGATGGAGGCTTAAAGTGGCCCCGCGCCTCCTCAGCCCGCCGCGTCTGCGAGCCCGCCGCGAGCCCGCGTGCCGGGGAAAACTATTTCCAAGGTGTGAAATAGATCCACCGCGGCGCCGCTTGAGGGATTTCGGAACCTCAGGGAAAACGGAAACTTCAATTTGATGAAGACTTCAGCAAAGGCGCCGCCTCCGCCTCCACCGGGGCCTCTGCGGCTTAGACATGACGCTTTTATGTCCAGGACGGGGTGTGTGTGTGTGTGTGTGTGTGTGTAGTGGGGGGGGGTACAGCACAACCCACATTATCCAATAACAGCAATATACAGTACATACACCTCAATGTCAAACCACCTGAGCCTGGTGCTAAAGACATACCCGACACCAGAGGTGCGGCTGCCTCTGACGACCGGAGTTGAGTGAGTCAACCGGAAGCCAAGACCAGCCCCCCCGCCCCCCCCAAAAAATAAGAGGGATACACAAGGAGTGTACAGGCTCTCGATCATGATTTATAACTGTCACAATCTGAGATTTGCCCCAAAACACTTGTGCCTCTGTCAGACCGTAAGTTATTTCGGTTGAAATTTCGGTTGATTTCGGGGTTTTTTTAAATCTCGTAAGACCTAATTTATTTTTCAATATCAGATAACATTTTACATCTGCATGAAAATAATTGTGTAGTGCAGAGTCAAATTACAGGCATAACCAAGAGACAAACACAAGTACAGATACTTTATGGGTATATGCGCCGATCAGCCACAACATTATGAGCACCTGCATAATATTGTGTTGGTCCCCCTTTGCCGCCAAAGAGGCCTGGACTCCACCAGACCTCTGAAGGTGTTGCTGTGGTATCTGGCACCAAGATGTCAGCAGCAGATCCTTTAAGTCCTGGAGGTTGTGAGGTGGAGCCTCCATGGATCGGACTTGTTGGTCCAGCACATCCCACAGATGCTGGACTGGATTGAGATCAGCGGAACCTGGAGGCCAAGTCAACACCTTGAACTAGTTGTTGTGTTCCTCAAACATTCCTGAAGCATTGTTGCTTTGTGGCAGGGAGCATTATCCTGCTGGAAGAGGCCACTGCCATCAGGGAATACCGTTTCCATGAGAGGGGGGACATGGTCTGCAACAATGCTTAGGTAGCTGCTACGTGTCAAAGGAACATCCACATGAATGGCAGGACCCAAGGTTCCCCAGCGAAACATCGCCTGGAGCATCAGACTGCCTCCGCCGGCTTGCCTTCCTCCCATAATGCATCCTGGTGCCATGTGTTCCCCAGGTAAGCAACGCACACACACCTGGCCAATCACATGATGGGAAAGAGAACCTGATCCATCAGACCGGGCCACCTTCTTCCGTTGCTCCGTGGTCCAGTTCCAATGCTCCCGTGTCCATTGCTGGTGCTTCCAGCAGTGGGCAGGGGTCAGCATGGGCACCCTGACTGGTCCCACACACAACAACCCACCATGACTGTGTGTTCTGACTCCTTTTCTATCAGAACCAGCAGCAACTGTTTGAGCTCCAGTAGCTGGTCTGTTGGATCGGCCCACCCGGGCCAGCCTTCACTCCCCACCTGCATCAGTGAGCCTTGGCCTCCCATGACTCTGTCACCAGTTCACCTCTTTCCCTTCCTTGGACCACTTTTGATAGGTCCTGACCACTGCAGACCAGGAACCCCTCACAAGAGCTGCAGTTCTGGAGATGTTCTGACCCAGTCGTCTAGACATCACAATCTGGTCCTTGTCAAAGTGGCTCAAATCTTTACAGTTGACCATTTTTCCTGCTCCTAACGCATCACCTTTGAGTTAAAATGTTGATTTGCTACCTAATCTATCCCACCCACTGACAGGTGCCATGGTAACCAGATAATCAGTGCTACTCACTTCACCTGTCAGTGGTCATGATGTTACAGCTGATTGCTGTAGTCTTTTATGCTATTCAAAGGAATCCCATGGCACCTATTGATGAAAGTAAATATAAAATGTACAATTCCTTTTAATGGAGGGATGAAAAACATTCTGGGCTCGACAACGGGAGAAATGTCCTCCGTGGTTTGCTGTTGAAAGGTTGATGTGTGCATGACTATAAAGTGAAGTTTTGTTCCAGTAAAGAGAAAAACCCGCATTCCAACACAATATGTACTCTCATGCGCTGCAGCCCACGAACAAGCACGTTAATGAAAGCCGATAAACCTGATATAATTACGACTTTATCGACTTATCCGTCTGGAGAGAGCCAACCGCCACGTTCGAATCCCTGCTGCACCACGACCATCCGCCGTATTTTCCGGTAACAGGAGAGGAGCATCCATATTCATCAGCGCTTCGACATGTCCACCCCCCCACCCCCAATGACCGACCCCCCTGCTCACCCTCCTCACTCAGGTGGGCTCACCTTGGAAGGGGGCCGTCACGCCTTGATGCGCCGTCCACCCAGACGGCGAATACATTAGCCTTGAGTCAGGGACGCCGCCGGAACAGGAGCAGGCCGGAAAGCGGTTTGCCGGGGCTGTGTTCGAGGTTCGGGCGGTGCAGGATCTCATGTTTGGGGTTCGGAGGCATTGATCACTTATTGGCCATCAGAAATCATCAAAAAAATGGACGAGACTGGGCAAGATCAGCGGAAATTTGGTTGGAATCGCCGACGGGGAGGCTGATCCTGCTCACAGGAGCAGGACAAGAGGCAAAACGTGCATGCAGGCAGACAGTTATAACAAAGAAAATAGTGCAAGAACATTACAAATAATACAATACAGACTATATACATGTTCGCTTAGTTTACATCATTCATGTTACCATAACATTAACACCAAAGTTCCTCCGGGCACCACCCTTTGTACACAGGGGAAATGATTGTCAGCTAACTCATCGTAGCTCATGTCAATCCCATATTCATGACCACAAATATAATGAACTATTACTTTGGAATCCCGACGAGTAATTGACGATTTGGCTCGTAGTTATGAATTCAGGCGGTAGTAAAGTGGAAGGTGATGGAGTTGTGCCCCGGGAGGAGGGCGGCCAGCATGTATGTGCAGCTCATTTATTTACACCAAAACACAGAGTATGGAATACGCTTTGAGGATGAGCTAAACTACATTAACTGAACACAAAGAAAGAGTGTGTACGTTAGAGATGGTGTGTGTGTGTGTGTGTGGCAGGGAGCACAAGAGTTCAGACAAAGATGAATACGTGGGAGGTCTAAGCGTGATCATGATGGAGCAGTTTCAAAGTGAGGGTATGTGACCGGCAGAGAAGGATGACGGTTCATAAACTTGACTTGCTACGTCATCATGACTTGGAGAAATCGGCTGAGTGACCGATCGATAAACTGGAACATCACACATGAACTCGCGCAGTTAATCCCTGGTTAGCGCCGATCATGTGGTCGCGCGCTGTGACCTGCCCTCTACCATTAGCGTCGCCGCCACCGTAGCGCTTGAAAGCTAGCGAGCAAAGGCGTTGCGTGGCCGGTGAGTTCGCTCGTGTGGGGGGTCGGGGGGGGTCTCACGGCAGGTTCTCACGGCTAGAACCCGGATGGGAACATCCACAAAGAGCAAAGAGAAGAAGAAGAAGAAATAAGAGGTGAGAGAAGAGAGCGAAACTGCGGGTGACGGCGCAGTTTCGCGGCGCCGGCGGCGGGGCCGGAGATGGTGGACCGCGACAGGAAGTGACCGGGTAGGTGCAGCTGTGGTCCCGACATATACTCACGTGGAAGGATTCATGTTTCCATCTTGCAATGCGACTAATCCAGAACCATTGTCCGAAAAAACTGAAAACAGCTTTTAGGGATTCCCAGAGCACTAAAAACCTGCACCAACATCCTGGCCGATATAAGACAAAAAAAAAAAATCATTTTTAGGGTCTCTAAAGGCAAAGTCACCTCCCCTCCACTTACAGACCAAAATTAAATGTCACCACAGTTATTCTCCTGGCGGTCAGTCATCAATGAGCATCATTTAACAACAGAGCAAAGGCGGCCTGGTGCGCTGGCTGACATTTCGACCCCATTATCTTTTTTGCGTTTTTATTTTATTTTTTTTTAAATACAGACTTATTTACTTGTCAGTGTTCCTCAATGTGGAAACAATATCACCAACCTGCTACTTTTTTTTTTAATGACTCTAACTGCTTTTTTTTGGGGGGGGGGGGTGTTTTTAATCCTCATTTTAATGAAGGATCTGCAAACCTAATCCGCGACAAAGGTGTTGCAAGCACTGGCAGACATTGCACACGCACGCACGCACGCACGCACGCACGCACGCACACACACACACACACACACACACACACACACACACACACACACCCAAAATGTCGCGCGACTTGTTTTTGTGTAATACTGAGTTGGGAAGTGCAGCTCCAAAGGCACAAAAATAAGGGCCAGGCCCGAAATCCTGGAATTTTTTTTTTTTTTTTTATCATCGATGTGAAAACGCCGATTTCCGCATAACCGGCGCGGCGCGAGCGGCCGTTTTTTTTTTTCCACGAATGCCCGCCTGGCTGTGCGACGTTTGCGCAAGGACGGCGCGAGCGTCTTTCGGCCTTCCTGCGGCCCAGACGGACGGTAATAGCGCCGGCGGCCTGGCGCGCTCGTGACGAACCAGGGCCGCAGGACGCTCCGTCATGTCGCCGCCGGCCCCGTTAAAGCTCGCCCTCGGAGGCCGTAAAAAAGAGAGAAGGGGATGATTATTCTGTGTTCAAAGGCACAATTTGTTCCCCGTCTGGGCTGCGGAGGAGCCTGCTGACGCGCTGTAGCTTGGCCTGGATGGCGGCGAGACCAGCCCCCCCCACAATCCTCCTTTTGCTCCCTAAATGTTAAAACTACAAAAACAACACAACAATACCGAGTAATGTTGTGATTCATTATTAATCAAGGGCCCGAAAGACAAAACCGCATGACATTATTAGCCTTGTCAAGGCCTTGAGGGGTCAGGGCTGTTTCTGTGGCGAAATGGGGGGCCTACACAGTTCTAGGCAGGTGGTCATAATGTTATGGTCCTTTGGTTATTGCTACAATTTGACACTCTGCTTTTTAAAATGAGCCTGTTGCAGAGGTGCAATGTTTGTTTTGTTATTATTAAAAAAAAAGAAAAAATCAATTAGGAATCACAGGATAAAACATCGCGGTGAGCTGATTTAATTCTAATGAAAAGCTTTCGGACGCACTTCATTGGTTTGTTGTCTTATGATCTTACTCAGGCATAATTGTTATGAGGCGAATCTCAGATAATGACACGAGCAAATCATCATCAAGAGTTTATCCTTCTTGTCTTGCTGTTATATTAATATATATATTTTTTTTTTTACTGGTTTTGGCTTCCATAGACAGGTAAGGTAGCTGATATTTTATTCAACATTTCATTGCCATCATATTTCTTAACACAAGGAAAAGAAATCACATGTCCGTCTCTCAAACGTACCTCCGCCCCTCAATTATTTATGGGACTTTGAAGTATTAAGGTCCTCTAGCTACTTTTGGCTATTTTTGTTCGAATTATTTAAGACAAAACAGCAAAACAAATAAATTACACCTCATGAAATTATTACCGAATCTTTACACTTTATATTCGCTGTATTACGAGCCAAAATGGAGTTTGTAGAGTCTGTATTTTATCATATTTTATTGTTTTTGCACCCTCACCACTCTATAAATATGCGTATCGTCAGTATTGTATCAAAGTGGTGGAGTGTTTGACGTGTGAGGCCGGACTCCAGCTCAAAGTGTGTGTGTGTGTGTGTGTGTGCCCGGACCGCCACGGATCGGACCGACCAGAACCCTTCAGTCAGCGGCCATGTTTGTCAAAAATCAGCGGCAGCGCCTCATGATGCAGGATAGTAACGGTAATCTGAACAGTCGAGTATTTCTTCATTGGAGGAGAACAAATTAAAGGCCCCGAGGCACCTCGGAGTGTTTCAACTATAGTTTGAAGTTTGTCCTTGACGCACTTTGACAACTGGCTCATCGACTCACAAGCCGAGCGTCTGCCCCGACTTCCCAGATGGTTATGTGTTAAAAAAGCACACACACACACACAATTAAATAATTAAAAAAAAACCATCTCTGTTAAGTAAATCCTGGATTTGTATCCAGTCTGATTGACACAAACGCGAACCCGCCCGCGTGTTTGGTGGACGTCTTAATAGGTGGCATTTATCTAAAAATGTTCTCCGTGAGAAACCCTGAAGGGCGATTATGCATCCGATGTCTAGATCTCAGTTCATTAACCCGAGAACACTTTTCTTTTTTTTTCTTTTTTTTACTGTTACGACGTCCACCGATCAGCCGTGACATTAAAAATCACCGCGTCACACGATGAAATGCAGTCCTGCAAATAAAAAGTTAAAACTTTTATGTTGAATTTTTATGGAATCCGTTTGAGAGAGGCGTCGACATATTCTACTGATTGTTACTGGGACTGTAGTTTATGATGCTGCTGAACTGTGGTGGGCCACGCCGGGGGGGGTGTCCCTAACATGCAACCGGGTGACCAAAATATTACAGAATCATTTTTAACCCTTTTAACATGAAAATTAGTCACAGCATCACTAACGTCGGGTGTATTTTACCCGATGTATAATATTCTGAATAATATATAGTTTTTCATCAATTTATGTAAAAGTACAACACTGTATGCCAAATTGTAGTACTCTTCTTTAATTTCCCAACATACAATATCACATAAAATATGTATTAAAAAAAAAAAGGTACCATGGGGGGAGCCTATAAAAAGGCAGCAAAATTATTGAAAAATCAGAAGTTCCAAACCAAAAAAAAAAAATGGAGCTGGGACCTTGTTCTTGAAAATCACATGACAAGAATCGTGTGGGTGAAGATCGCCCGACGTTAACGTTCTCGGGTTAAGGCTGCAAATAAAAAGGTAAAGCCGAGATTATTATGCATCTCAAAATGTGCGATATCGTGCCAACGCGTGTCGCCTGCACTTTGAGTAATTGAATGCCGGCTGGGAAGAACCAGCCTGCCTCCTCCATACCCGCCTCCTCCATACCCGCCTCCTCCATACCCGCCTGCAGGAGGCCCCGCCGTCAAGCTTCGGTCTGCACACGCCCGATGCCGCCCAACATCTTGCTCTAATCTGTCCATCAGATAAATCCTATTGATTGTTTTCCACACTCCATGAGATTTCCTCTCGTGGAACTCTCAGGACGAAAAAAAAAAAAAGTCAACAAGATATCGCCTAATCAAATCGAGGCGATAACACGGCGAGATCGAAAGCGTCCGCCGGGCCGGTGTCACGCCGGCGCCGCCCGACGTTCATACGGGCCTAACGCGATGGAGCAGATTGTCAGGCTGGGAAACCCCGAAGTAGCAGAAGCCACTTTCCTGATCGGTTTCCATCCTCCATCCTCCAGAACATTCCTGTCGTCACCCTTGTTCCTTTTAATCCAAGAGAACCTGGGGCCCATCTCTCCATGTTGGAAAAATTACGTGGGATCTGCCACAGACGACTCAGCCGCTCATTACCATTTTTTTCTTCTTGTGACAAATGCGTCGCATTGAATTTCCGGTGACTATTCTGATGCTAATCTGACGACGTGACATGTATGTCACCGCGACATTCTCCGGGCTTTTTTTCTTTATTTTTAGGTTAAATTGCTCCAGAAATGTGGTCAGAAGAGGTTAGATGTGGTGTAGGAGCTGTTAAAGTATTAGAGCTTTTCAGCGGGTTGAAACTCAGCTTGTGTGACTAAAAAGTTTGAAGAAATGAGAGGCCGTTTCTCAAATCGCAGACTTTTGCGGGCTCCCGTATTTTGAAGCGTCGTCATCAGCGGTCCAGGTCCTCTTCCAATTCACAAGTCCGCAATCGGCAAGTCCGGACCTCAAACCCAAGAGTGTCCCTGCTCCGCCCACTTTTAGAAGTCCGATCGGATGCCGACTTGAGGAAGCCATGTGTCCCAGAATGCATTAGGGTCAACGCACGGACGATCGGCGACGAGCGGCGAATGACGTGCGGCGACGTCGCGGCGACAACGACCACGAGACGTCTCTCCTCCATTTCGTTTTTTTTTTTTTTTTAATTTTTCAGCTTCTACAACCCCACAAACTCCCACAACTTTGTTTGTGCACCGTTCATCTTTCATACGCCTGCTCGCTCAAAAAAATATAAACCTCACATGTCCATAACCAACATATACATGAATATATAAACTGATACATACATAAACAACGGGTCAAGATGATGAACCGGACTTTGTCGGTGAAGTAAACTTTAGTCTCATCATGTATTAAAACCATATCATGCACACTTGGTTCGCTGCAAGTTTAATCACAGCGCGTGGCTAATGAGCACAGCTGTCAAAGCTCTGCAAAATCCGCCGAGCCGAACTAGCCGCGGGCAGCTAGTTCGCTAAGCTAGGAGAAACCGCCGGCGGCTCGTTTTAACGTTTCTTTCAATTTGTCTGAAGGAAACAAAAACCGTGGCGAATGGGATGTTGTGGAACCATCGTAGACCCACCGTGAGACCATTTTGACCTAAAATAAAGATTGACTTTAATATTTTGCGACAAGTTACCGCGCGTCCGCCTTCGCCTCCCTCGCTCCCTTGGTACTGACGTCCGACTGTGACGGAACCGGCTTAGATGTAAAGAGGACAAGAACTGCCCCCTCCACCCCCCACCGTCATGAAAACAGCGTCAAGCTGACGGCGCAGATATGTGTACGACATCCACGGACGCTGACTTTAACCCGGCAGGGGGGCCCCTGCGACCCTCGGCAGGGGAGTGACGGCGGGGACACCAGGTGGCGCCTCTGCTCGCTGTGAGTGCTGAGCTGCAACGTGGAGTCAGATCAGAGCGCGAGGGAGCAGGGAGGAGGCGGGGGGGCGGTGGAGGGGGGGACTTCTTCGAGTCTCCCGTCACTTCCCCAGTCGCCGGCCCCCGGTTGCCAAAGTCAATGTTGTCTTAACGTCCCGAGCCCAATTTCAGGAGGCGAAAGGAGCCAATCCGCGCTGAAGCGATCCAGAGGGGGAGGGAAAAAAAAAAAAATGAGGGTGAAGCCCAGAGCTCAAATTAAAATATCACTTGGGTAAACAGACTGGATTTCCTCCTGCGGTTACTCACCCGCTGTCACCCTTGTCACCTTTTTTTCTGCCTGTCATCTCTCACCCTTCTGCTTCTAGTCACTCTCGCACCGCCCGGCAGCTGCTCAGAGTTTCCTCGCGAGCGCCGTGCGCGCCGGCGTATGACCTCATGAAATAACCGGCGCTGTAGAAGATCGCTCAGCAGAAGCCGTCGCGCGCCTCCTCAAAAAACCGAACCGGGGTCCCCTTTTTAAGCGTTCTTGAGGGGTTGCGGAGAGTTTGCTCCAGTCAAGCGCGGCGAGAGATGCGTCGTTTCTTCAAACCTCACCCGGGGATATTTAAAACCCACGTGAAAGATACTTCTTGGGCTGCAATGTCTTACAAATAGCAAGCAGAACCAGAGGGTTCGCCAAACACGGGGCTGCTAGACAGGGGAGATGCAGACTTTTTCCTCATCCCGGGTCGACCGATGACACTTTAGCCCCGGCGGCCCGGTGTTTGATTCCCATGTCTCTCTAATTAACTCCAATGTAAACGCTCTGGCGTCAGTCGCAGCGACTGCTCTGGTCAGTGTACGCTCAATGTAAATTTGGGCGAGTGTTTGCTAAACACTCAACCAGACCGCAAGAACCAAACCAGGACACACACACACACACACACACCAAGAAGCATGTTAAACTTGAAGTTGACTGGCTTTGACAAACAACCGCAGTCGTGGAAAAAATGGTGTCACCAAGCTGGTTATCGTCCCGTTAAGTCGACCCGAGGTTTTTTCCAGTCGAGGTTTTCCCAGGAGTCGACACCAGATCAACCAGTCAGCAATCACTCAGCGAGATCAAACCTTCACAAATATCAAAGATATGAATCCATGATCTGAATTAAGGAAAATTGTGGTTTTCTATGGCTAATCGTAAATCTGACTTCGTAGTACAAAACTCACATAAATACGGACCGTAACCATCGGGCGGACGGACATGAGGGCAATCAGGGAGCCGATTGGCTGAGAGAACAAAAGACAAGCAGGGTTTCACTAACAAACCAGACAGCAGTGACAGCAATAAACAGATGGTAGGTAAAACAGAGAAGCTCATGGAAGTCCCTAAAAACAGGGCCAAACTTCAATGAGTCCCCTCTGTGGACCATCACCTTATGGTGGTGGAGGGTTTGAGTGTCCTAATGATCCCAGGAGCTATGTTGTCGGGGGCAGCAGCCCCTGGTAGGGTCCCCCATGGCTAACTGGTCTTGGGTGTAGGGTCAGACAAAGATGGTCTATAAAGACATATATGGGAAGACAAACATCACAGGACCAGCGTGCCCTGCCCGGAGGGTTACCGAGGCCCCACCCTGGAGCCAGGCCTGGGGAAGGGGTGTGTCGGTGAGCCGGGCCTTCCCCCATGGTGTCTGGTCAGGTCCAACCTGAGGCAGAGTCATGGGTCCGTCCTCCTGCAGGTGCTGGGCCTGCTGGAGGACGGACCCTGTGGATTGGACGGCAGACCACTGCTGCCCCCGAGACCCGGATAAGCAGAAGAAGACGAGATGAGACAAGTCCGGAGCTCCAAAAAAAAAAAAAAAATCAGCAGTCAGCTCATCTAACAAGGTTCGGGACGGCGTGGCTCAGTTGGCGGAGCGGCCGTCCACGAAAGCTTACTGGTTTGGTCCCCAGCTCCAGGAGAGACTGTGCCGAAGTGTCCTTGAGCAAGATACTGAACCCCTAAATGCTCGTGGGCGGGCAGGTCGGCACCTTGCATGACGGCCTCTGCCACCAGTGTGCGAGTGAATGTGTGTGTGTGTGTGCACGGGTGACCGAGGCCAAGGTAGCGTTTAGTGCTCTGAGCAACGTGAAGGTAGGAAAGCTGACTTACTCATTAACCACATAACTGATGTGGCCGATGTTCCCTCAATCCTGGACCTCAGGACCTCATGTTAGATGCCCCTCGGGCCCCGCTTCCAGAAGTGCGAGCATGTCGCGTATTGACGTTTCACGTTGAAGTGAGCAGAAAGGTACCAGGGCTCCGCGTGAACGTGGGCTCCACACTTCAGCTTCTCGGGTGACCCCCATGTCCATCAGGGACATGAGGGGACCATTATCGCCCCATTTCTGGATCAAACTTGCCGTTATCGCCGGTTCGGACCAGGCCGGACTGAAGCGGTAACTTTTGACGGTTGAAGCCCGCAACCAGCATCACGGCGATGTTCTCTGACGGCGGCGGCGACGGCGGCGATGGCGGCGGCGACGGCGGCGGCCGCTGCTTCTGCCCACGGAGGCTCAGAGAGAGCGAAGCCGCTGAATTCCTAATGAGCGTAATGAATTTCCATACAGTCACCTCCGCACTCCGCTGTTTGCTGTCAGACTCTCTGATGTCCAGCTGGATTTCAGCCTCTTGCATCGGAAATTAGTGTTTGTGTGTGTGTGTGTGGGAGCAACTAAAAAAAAGAAAAAAAAACTCCTGACATTGCCGGCTGTTTCATTTCGAGCTTGTGTGGGTGTGCGTAGCAGGTGTCATATGCCTGTGTGTGTGTGTGTGTGTGTGTGTGTGTGTTCAGCCTGAGGCGAAGTGTGTTGATGGACGCGGCGAGCGGCAGAGTCCGAGTCCAGCGGCCCCGCAGGGGATCAGGTCTCCTCTCGCCCGCCTGCCCCCCTACCCGCCCCATCAGCATCATCCCGCTCCACCTGCCTCCCCGAGGAGTGTTTCAAGCCCAACTTCAGATGACACTGACTGTTTAATAGAAGTATTTCATCTCAATATGTAAGTTAACATACTCCGAGCCCTCCTTCATGATGTTGTTTTATTCCGCGTTCCTGTACTTTCGAGGACATTAAATATACGTTTCATGTTCTTGGCCTCTTTTTCCTCAAGAAGCCTCCCGTGATTCGGCGGTTCCTAACGTGCAGCAGAGGAGACGTGGCGACCAATCACAGCTGAGCGATTACGTGAATCAATGGGCCCGTTGATAAGATTTATAGGTGATAAAAGAAGTCAGGAATTACCCCCCCAAAAAATTCCAGGCAGCACGATTTATGATTTTAATACTGATGTTATTTTTTTTCTTGAGATGAACATTTGTCTCAGCTTCAGGTTCGGAGATATATTAAATGTCCTTCTAATTACATAATAACTTTTTTTTTTTGCAGTTCAATACTGTGATGTGGAGACCTTTTTTCAAACTGTACCTCATTTTTTCCACCTTTTTTTTTTTTTTTTTTTTACAATAAAAGCTTTTTTTTTTTTTTTTTCTTTTTATTTTTTTTTTTTTTTAAAATTTTTAAATTTTTAAATTTTTATTTTACATACATTTCCATGTATCACCTGACATGGGTGATACATGGAAAATCATACATACACAAAATCACAAAAAATAAAGCAGTGTGTATTATCATATTTCATATTGCAGTCATATTGTCCCACATGTATTGCCTATTATACGATAATGTACAATCACCTACAACAATTTATGACATACTACATATGAGATGCACATAATTTAGTGCAATAATATTTAACATAAAACTCACACAATATATCATATATGGAACCCATCACGCACGCACGCACGCACGCACGCACACACACACACACACACAGAACATGTAACTTATATATGTGCAAATACACACGTTTGCTCATGTACGTGCAATTCTGAGAAGTTTATCCTATTAGCAAAAGAATAGACAGAAAGCTGCCAGTAGATCATGACACATCAC
>CAAKHG010000646.1:16579-28138 GCA_901007715.1 Dactylopterus volitans
CTGGGGTGACCGGGGGGGGGGGGGGGTATTCCAAATAAAACACGATGCAACCTAACCTGGCATCTCATCACGATTTGAGACTTTAAGTAACGCGATTCCGCTCAAAAAGCAGAAGAAGAAAAAAAAATTAGAGTCTCGAAATGTGTCCGAATGTGTGTGTGTGTGCTGTTGTCAAAACCGCAGGCGGCATCTCGCAGTCACTCGGGCTAGCGGCTTAGCCACTTCCCGTCCGTGTGCGATTCGCTTCCTGATGACCGGCAGCGCATGACTCTGACTCATCTCAAGCATGTTTTTACCCAGACTTTTGTCGTGTGTGTGTGTGTGTGTGTGTGGACCACAGGAAAGAGAAGCTGCACTAATGGGGATTCGCATAAACAAGAAAGCACTGCGACAAAAAGAGGCAGTAAACAGAATAATTCAGCTGGGTAGGCCAAATTGTAGGTTGTTGCAACAGCCGGTCCCGCGGAAACTGCTCACTCCCGTCGCCGACAACACACAGCGCGCGTTAAGTCTCTGGAAAACGTGGATGCACGTATATTCAGCGACAAACACACGGTTCCCCCCCAAAAGATGAGCTGTGTGATCCAGGAGGTTGCTTTTCGATTGGTGGAAAAACGAGGCGCGCTAATGAGCCGTCACAAGCCGGCGAATTGCCCGTTTGATTCCGATCCGGCTGCGGAGTTTAAAATAAAACAAAAAACAAAAAGGTTCCGTATGATCCTGAAAGGCTGCGGTGATCTGAGGGGAGCCTGCGGAGTTGCGGCTCCTCACTTCCACGCGCCTGACACCCCGCTACGCGCCGCCGCTCGGTCGAGTGTTAATTTTAAGACAGCTTTTGAAAGGGAACCGAGAGTTCGCCCCCGACCTTTTACCGCCGGGGCCGCCGCTCTGTTTCCGTGCCAGCTTAGATCACCCGCCGGTGTTACGCGCGGCCAGAAACCTGTTCCGGATCACCCTCTCCATCTCTTTGCGTCTCTCTGAACCCTCCAGTGGCTCCTCTCCAAGTGCGATCAAACCCGGCACAAGTGTATCGCTATTGATTAATTATGGATTCAGTGGGGAGCAAACGTTTCTCTTTTAACGCATCGCTTTCCCTCTCGACCCTGAGAAAAATCACAGTTCGGATGCGCAACAGGAGCTATTGTCTCGCAGGCCTGTGTCGTCTGGCAGACTTGCGGCCTCTGCTTATGACGGAATCTGAACCAGACTCCCTGCACACTCGGGCTGTTGTTTTCCCCGGCGATTAATTTGTGTGCCAGTTTTCACAGGTGAGGTGAATAACAGTGATTATCTGGTTATCGGGGCACCTGTCGGTGGGAGGGATGGATTAGGTAGCGCTGAAACTGCTGCTTTTGTGGGCGATCTGAATGACTTGACAAGGTTTATTGTCCAGGCGACGGGGCTAGAACAAATCCAGAACTGTCAGCTCTTGTGGGGTGTTAGGAAAAGTGGCCTAAGGAAGGAAAAGCAGTGAACCGGTGACAGGGTCATGGAGGCTCACTGATGCAGGTGGGGAGTGAAGGCTGGCCCAGGTGGTCCGATCCAACAGACCAGCTACTGGAGCTCAGACTGCTGAAACAGTTGCTGCTGGTTCTGATAGAAAGGAGTCAGAACACACAGTCATGGTGGTTTGTTGTGTGTGGGACCAGTCAGGGTGCCCATGCTGACCCCTGCCCACTGCTGGAAGCACCAGCAATGGACACGGGAGCACCAGAACTGGACCACGGAGCAACGGAAGAAGGTGGTCTGGTCTGATGGATCAGGTTCTCTTTTACATCACGTGATTGGTTGAATGTGTGTGCTCTGTGTACCAGGGGAACACATGGCACCAGGATGCACTATGTGAAGAAGGTGAGCCGGCGGAGGCAGTGTGATGCTTTGGGCAATGTTCTGCTGGGGAACCTTGGGTCCTGCCATTCATGTGGATGTTCCTTTGACACATAGCAGCTACCTAAGCATTGTTGCAGACCATGTCCCCCCTTTCATGGAAACGGTATTCCCTGATGGCAGTGGCCTCTTCCAGCAGGATAATGCTCCCTGCCACAAAGCAACAATGGCTCAGGAAGGTTTGAGGAACACAACAACCAGTTCAAGGTGTCGACTCGGTTGACTCCAGGCCAGCATCTGTGCGATGTGCTTGACCAACAAGTCCGATCCATGGAGGCTCCACCGCACAACCTCCAGGGCTTAAAGGATCTGCTGCTGTTATCTTGGTGCCAGATACCACAGCAACACCTTCAGAGGTCTGGTGGAGTCCAGACCCGGATGGGCCAGGACTGTTTTGGTGGCAAAAGGGGGACCTACACAATAACCACGTTCTATCCAACATCCACAAAACAAATCAAAGGTCCGTCTCCCCAGCGTTTTTCCACCCCAGTAATTATGTACTTTACGCTTCTTCTTTTCAAGAGTTTGTGTTACATGTCTGGCTTGAAATTAACATTCTTAAGTGGCGTTGTTGTAGACGAATATTACAGACTATCACACAGTAACTCAAGTGTAGAATGACGTTTACAGCAAAAGGAAGCAGCATTGCCCAGAACTACGACTATGCAGCGTTGTGTTGAGTTTGAGCGTTGCGGTCGCCCTCTCCGCCGTCTTCACGGTGGCTCCGCCCCCTCGCACGTGCATAACAGGCCGCTGCAGCGATTTTTACGCTAGGAGGGCGTCTAACACCGAGGTCGCCCTGAAGGCCAGAGTTTTTCACGGTGGCGCGCGCGCGCGCACACACACACGCACACACACACGCACTCACACACACGCAAGTCTCATGAAAGATGATTTTTAAAACACACCGCCGCCTCCGGTCCCGACGCGTAGCCAGTTTGTCTCCATAAATGATGGCGCGACGCTCCGAAAACCCCTGAAAAACGTCTCCTCGGCGCAAAGATAATTGAAGCAGTAAAGAATGGTTAAAGAAAAAAATAGTAAAAAAAAACAACCCTCTAAAACAGTAAAGGCCATATGTGATCAGTAAAATAAAGGGGCATTACACCTACTGCACAAATCTCCGATGTTGCACTCAATCATTTTGCCACAGTCACTTTAGCGCAGTTATTGCTTTGGGATGAAATAATATACTCCAGAGCACATTTTTACTGGTGAATGTCCCCGTTTCTCATTCCATATACCTCAAAGGGGATATCTCGTAAAATAGTAATTTGAACATTTTTAAAGGCCAAAAAAAAAAACGCGGAGAGACACATCTTATTCCTCATCTTTTTTTTTTCCTCTAGCATAAATACTTCACGGCGCGTTTAGAATGAGCTCAGCCGCTTCCGTTTCCGCCATCGTGAAACAACAAACTCCTCTGTTTTCAGCCCGAAAAATCCATCGCCTTGCCGAGTTTGTTTTCCTCTGTCCCCGTCTCACACACACACACACACACGCACACACACACACGCACACACGCACACACACAGAGTCAAACTCTAGGAAGTATCGTCTTGCCCCGAGTCACTGGTTCAGTTTTCCTCCCCTTCTGGTCGGGTAATGGCAGGCTTTAAAAAAAAACAAAAAACGGATCGGATTCAGAAAAAGGCGCAGCCCGAAAAGCCGAGGCCAGGATGACCTCATGGAGGTCCAAAAGGGACGCGGGGCTAAAAATGGACGCCTTTGAAGAACAACAGGCTTCAGTCGAGATGATTACCTCCCTGTCAGCGGTGATTTGAGGGAGGCTTTCCCCGGGCTGATGACTCATGGTGAAACTGCGGCCAGAGGAGGCTGCTCGCCCCACCATCCCTGCCAAATGCTTAGCAGCGCAGGAACACCACCCCCCTTCCCCCGCGGCGGCGCGAGAAGCTCGGCCTGGCCGCTAGGCGTGATGCAGAGGCAAAAAACAAAACAAAAAAAAAAACGGATCATAACAAAACCAGATCGTTGTGGAAAGGAATTTATGACACACACGTGTAAACACAAGTCTAACCAGCCGCTGTTTTGACACACTTCGACTGCGGGGTGACCTCATCGGTTCCTGCCTTGTTTGCGCCCGAGGGAGCGTTACTCTGATTTTCTGCAGTCATGCAAGGTGTAATAACAGCCAGTGTGTTCGTGGATTCAATAAAGCTCTCACTGTGCCCCCCCTCGCCCGCCGCCGCCGCCGCCGCCCCACCCCGCCTGGTTCTGCCACCTCCGACGCTTTCAACCCGCGAGCAGCCGGTCGGGCTGGCTGCATGTGAGCGTCAGGTGGGTTTAAACGGGGGTAGACCGCGCGGTCGCCATCTTGGAGTCAAGAGGTGAGGGGCCCGTGGCATGGGCGGGTGGGACCTCAGTCATGATGCTGGGATCCGAAGTGTGTGTTGTGATCACACATTTCTACCAGTTCCTTCAGCTGTTTTTAACCAACAAAATATAAGCACCGCGATGCAGAGTATGTTATATTTTGGTCCTTAAGTGTCCTTATCGTCTCTTAAAAATCACATGAAAAAGAAGCTAAGTAGCAATCTGAATAACGTTTTGAATTGTATTTTTGTTGAACATCTGGATATACTGACATGAGAGCATCAGAACTGGACCACGGAGCAATGCTCTGATGGATCAGGTTTTCTGTTACATTATGTGGATGGTCGGAGGTGTGTGCTTGGCACCAGGATGCACTATGGGAAGAAGGCGAGCCGGCGGAGGCAGTGTGATGCTTTGGGCAATGTTCTGCTGGGGAACCTTGGGTCCTGCCATCCATGTGGATGTTCCTTTGACTCGTAGCAGCTACCTAAGCATTGTTGCAGACCATGTCCCCCTTTCATGGAAACGGTATTCCCTGATGGCAGTGGCCTCTTCCAGCAGGATAATGCTCCCTGCCACAAAGCAACAATGCTTCAGGAACGTTTGAGGAACACAAACAACCAGTTCAAGGTGTTGACTCGGCCTCCAGGTTCCCCAAGTCTCAATCCAGTCCAGCATCTGTGGGGTGTGCTGGACCAACAAGTCCGATCCTCGAAACTTCCAGGACTTAGAGGATCTGCTGCTGACATCCTGGTGCCAGATACCAAAGCAACACCTTCAGAGGGCTGGTGGAGTCCAGACCCGGATGGGCCAGGACTGTTTTGGTGGCAAAAGGGGGACCTATGCAATATTAGGCATGTGGTCATAATGTTATGGCCGATCTTTGGCGCGAGAGACATGAGTTTGACCCAACTTCAGATCCCTATTAGAACTTGCCTTTAATGTGTGCCGCTTCGTGAGGACTTGGGTTGTTTTAATGTGATGATGCCCTGGACTGAAATCTTTCTGGGAAATCTCTTTGAGGACCATAAGTGCTCTCTGAAGGAACCTCATTGTTGTCACAAAGTTATTTTCACATTTGCGAAACAACACGTCTTTTACAAACCAACGGTGGCGACTGTCAGCCAACCTTAATCATGTTTTTTACTGTAACCATGGCGAGGCTCGCTGAAACCTTCCCCTTTTCCTAAACCTAACCAGACCTTAGCCACAGTGCTGACACATCGCTCTGCGAATAATCATAAAACATAAGTGAGAATTCACTTCCGTGGTTGTATAGGAACGTTATTTTTCAGACCGAAAACACGTCCAAAGCTTTAGCTCCTTCGAGGCAATGAGAGGTTGCTGCTGCTTCAGTTGTTTTCAGTGCAAATGGCGGCTGAGGGACAGGTAGCGGCACCGTAAGGGAGCAGTCAGATGACCCCATTCGGGAGGAGAACGTGGCTCATCGTCTCAGAGACGGCCGGAGAACTCCGATGGAACTCCAACGGAACAAGCTCCCCCCCCCAGCCCCCACCCGAGCACTGCCGTCGCTTCTGTGGTTGGTGTCTGGCGGAGGCTGAAGTGGGCGCCCGGCCGGCCCGGCGCAGGCTCCGAATAAAGTTCTTATTTTGGGCAAAAAAAAAAAAAAAAAAACAGCCCAGGGGCCAAACCCAGTTGGGACAGTTACAACCCATAATAATCATCGCCGCTCCACGGCCCCGGGTGAGCGCGCTCGCGTCCGACGGGCTGGCAGCCGTTCACTTGAAAAAAGCGCGTCATGGCTCGGGCTTCATCGCCGAAGCTCGGCTGCAGCCAAGCCGGTAACCGTAGCAACGTTAGGAAAGCACAGCTGCCCCGGCGCTTGTTTGCGGCGTGATAAACTAACGACAGAAGGAAAAGGCAGCGGCGGCTGATGTAAGCGCTTCAACAGCCCCTCCCTTAAAAACGCTCACGGGAGGTGTCGATTATCCCTCGCCTACTTTGCGTCGATTAACGCACGACACCCACGAAGGTTGTTTTTTTCTCTTTTTTTTTTGCGCAATTTTTTTTTTTTTTTTTTACAAACGAGACGTAAAACTGCAAGTCAACTGCGCCGAAACGGTGTAATGAAAGTGGTAAAAATAGTTTTATAGGCGCAATAAACAGAGCGGCGCAGTAAACACTCGTCATGACTCAAGGCCGGCCTGTTTCGGTGAATTCGCACACACACTCTCTCACACACACGCACACACGCGCATTCTTATGTTCTGCTCTTTTTGTTCTCGGCTGAGATTTAATATCAATCGCTTTCCATTTATAGACTAAAATCGTTAATTTGATTTGTTACGAAACAGCCGGACCTGCAAACAACGCTTCCCGTGGACCGAACAGTGGAGACGCAGCGTCGGGAGGCTTCTTTTTTTTTTAAAATCCCCCACAAACGCTTAGCGAATATGAAAATATGCGCGGTATTCCGATAGATGTAATCAAATCAAGCGATGCTTCCTGATCACTTTAAATAGTTTAAAATCATCCTGCTGGACCTAGTCGGTCACTCTGCATGTAGCGATTATTTGCCCTTGGGAATGACCTTATTACTGCGGAGAAGAAGAACGGAGGCGCATGTTTTGGTAGAGGTAATATACTGGAATAATGTTCAATGTACAGTATGTGGATATATACACATGAGCATCTGACCATTTGTGATTTATGAATTAGGTTAATAGCGACATCTCTCATTTAATTTGAGCTTGCTCCTGTGCGGTATATGCTTTTGTTTTTATTCTATCTTATTTTTCTATATTTTTTGTGAGTCGTTTTTGGTTGCTGGTTGTTTGTGTAGTCTTGTTGTGTGGCGTGTTTTTTTTTTGTTGTAATATACTGCAACGTAAAGATTATTGTGTTGGTTATGGACTCCAGGAAGAATAGCAATGGCCTTAGCCAGAGCTAATGGAGGTCCAAGTAAAGTAAAGTAAAGCATGAATGCGGAAAAATATTTTGGCCTAAAAAAAATGATACTTAAAGAAAATGACATCCAGCAGAGAACGAGACGCAACAAGGGATCGCGGACGTGTGGTTTGGTGACATCGCACCCGGCCGGACCAGCAGGTTTCTCCACTGGGCCGGACCCACTTAGGCAGGGAAAGCGAACTGGTCCCGGCTTGGGTCACACACACTCACACGGGGGGCGAGAGTCAGCACTTCCAAATACAGAACAGAAAAAAAACTAATATTTAATTAAAATTCCAAAACCAGGAATAAGGTGGGCAGGGAACGACAAAAGGAACTCCACCATGGGAACTTTTATAATTTTGAAAAGCTTTGGCACCTTTCCACCAAAATTACCCGGGAAGAAGAACTTTCCTTCAACTGCAAACGTTCCCTAAAAAAGAAATTACCTAGCGGGTGGAAGGGGGGGGCGGGGTTTAGGACTTTAGGATTCCCTGGAATTCTTGAGGGGCGGGTCTGTGTGCTGAAGAACCCTCATTGGCGGGACACGCTTCCCCGCTCAGTTTGTGGTTTGATCTTTCGGGAAATGAGAAGCTACGAGAGGAATGGATGGAGGACGAGGAGGTCGAGGCTCTGCTGAGGAAGAAACTCAGCGGGACTCAGAGTCGGCAGCCTGAAACGACTCAGTTTATGGAAGGATAGTCAACAACTTGATTCCAAAAAAATATTCTAACTCACAAAAAACCCCCCCACAAAAAACAGAAAGAGGCACATGAGAAACATCATCAACATGAAGGATCTAACCAAGCCCACCACAGTAGACAGGAACTTAAAAGCAAACGGAACCAATTACACAACGAGGAACAGGTGGGTGGACGGGAGGGCGAGCAGGGAGCCGATTGGCTGACGAGACCAGGGCAAACAGGGACCAATCGACACGCGGGACACAGGTGGAACCAATCGAGACGGGACGAGAGACGCGGGGGCGGGACTGCAAAGTGAAGTCAGGAAAGAAGCAGCCGAACACGCGCTGCGTCCGGAATGCCGCACTAAACCGTATATACTCAAAAAGTATACTTAAGTTGGGCACACTTTTGAGTAAATATCTGCGTTTTTGGATGTCGCAGGCAGATGAAGAGCAGTTTTTCTTTTTTTTTTCCCCCCGCAAATTCAGGACAAAACCATCACTCGACCATGTGGGAAAACTACAAGTTGACCGGATGAATAAAATGCCTGAGTGCGGCGCCGGCGCCTGTCTCACCTCGCAGATGCAACGTGAGCGAGACTGCAGATTTAAAAAGAAAAGAGAAAAAGAAAAATAGAGCCTCGGTGATCCGTATCCTACGGAACCAGGAGACATTTGATTCGCTCCTGCTCAAGCGTCCAATATTGCATTTTTGATTCACTCGCCAGCGCGTCAAGAGGGAACTTTAATGTTCGTTTCAAGTCCAACCAGACGCCCGTGGATGACATCACAGGAGCAGAATTACTTTATGCTTTTTTTTTTTCTTTTTTTTTTTATTAAAAAGCTGTTTTTTTTTTAGGTCTCCATTTACCTCAGTTGCACTGGATTTGGCTGATTAACCCTTCAAATCCCTGAAAGTGTGTGATGGGCCCAGCAAGGCTTTTCACCCGCAGCTGGATGAGGAGGGATTTTTTTTTTAATTTCTCCCTTTAACCAAGATAAAAATAAAAAAATAAATAAAAAAACAGCTTCCACACTCAGCGGATTAGTGGGGACGATTCCGGTGTGGCTGCGTGTGTGTGTGCGCGCGCGCGCGTGTGTGTGTGCGTGCCACTCGGAGTTCAGCAGGCTAAATAAACAGCAAAACAAAATAAAACATGGCCGCGCTCGCAGCTCGGCGGGCCCCGGTGAAAGCCCCCATTCAGCCGCCGCGTGTCATCGAGCTCTGCGCCGTTATATTGGCCTTCCTGGCCAGCGCCTGACATGCCGGGCGCTGAAATTTCCACGTCAAAAAACACGTTTCTGACGGCGTCCTGGCCGCGACTCTGCACATAGTCTTTACAAAAAAAACACAAAAAAACACACACAAAAAAAAAAAGAGCACGCCCCAAACTTAAATGAGTGGTCCATTTTGATATATTACCGCCAATTGAAGCTGTAATAATTACTATTACTTGTTTACTCTATAAGTCTGTGTACTTTGCTGTCGATAGATGGGATTTTATCATTTATTCATTATTTTTCTATGGTGTCTTAAATATTTTCGGTGCTGCTGCTGTAACACATAATTTCCAGCAAAGGATTGATAAAGTATCTATCTATCTATCCATATAATAATGGAATACAGGCACTCGTATTTTATATTCTAAATGCCGTTACTTGTACTCTGTATAAAGCACCAAATAAAGAATAAAGGTCCAGGAGCAGCAAGCTATTTTGCAGACCTTTATGCTGTAGGAATTTATATTACCAAAAGAAGATAAAAAAGATTCATTCCACGGTGTAATTCCATAGGCAGACGGTTGCCATGACAGCGCGCGACATCAGACAACACCTTTAACACCTTTCCCGATCACAGTAAACGGGAAAGTACCGAAACGTGCAGGACATTATTGTCATCGTTTTTGTGTTGTTTTTTTTTTTTAAATCAACCAACTGCCGGAAAATCACTCAGCTATCCGTAGTTGTTGCCCGTGTTTATCGTTGCTTCTTGCACTCGCCTCGCCTGGAACCCTCCGGGAACAAAAGCGGACCTTGGAGAGACGCTGAGGAGAAGCAGGCAGCCGGGCTGCCAGATCTGCCGCTCCGACGCTTCATCCCCCCCAAAGTAATACCACATAATACCGCATAATACTGCGAATCCACCAAGCAGCGTCGCAGCGGCATCTCCTCGCCGGAGACGGCTGGGGGGACGTTTGAGGGGACCGAAGGACGGAGAGACCGCAGAAAAAAAAGGATGGGGAGGGTTGGGGGCTGGATCTCCTCAGCTTGGAGACGCGTTTAAAGAATACGTCACCATGGTAACTCATTCAGGTAGCCGGCGTGATGTTTGATGACCCCTCGCCGTCTTTGCTCAAAAGATTCTGCTGATATGATGGCGTCTGTACTCTTATTTACTCATCCAGAGGCCGGCCCCCGTGGGAGAGGAGGGGGTGGCACCCCAGCCCCGGACCAGGGTTCTGCTCTCCCAAGTGCACGCGAAGCCCACAGGACCCAGACCCCACAACCCCTACACCCGCCCAGAATCCGGGAAAGGAGCCTGCCACCCCAGGGAGGCCCAAGCCCTCCGTACACAGCCTCCCAGAGAGGGTGGAATGAGGCCAATATCGGGGGGGCCATCGAGGGAACCCTGTAAGCCAGGGACCGGACACAGTTGCCCGCCGGCCAGTCCAGACACCAACCGCCCACCAGCAAGAGCAAAAGCAGAGCCCACGGTCCCCCATACCCACAACCTGTGCTGATCCCCGGCAAAGTGGCCCATCAAACACCAGAGAAGACGGGATCGCGCAGGCAGGACGGCCTGGAACCCGCCACCAGCGACATCCAAGGCCAGAAACCGGCACCCTTTACCCATCCTTTATTTACTTCAGTATTCATCCTGGACCCACTAAACTCCCTCAGTGTGGTGAGAAAAATCTCATGGAAGGACAAAAGCTCGGCACCGGGCCGCCGCGTCGTTCCTCTGGAGCCGCAGGTCACTCAGTCACGGCCACGAGAAAAAACTCTCTCACTCATTTAGTTTCGTTTCCAGAGACAATCCTCGGCCCAAACCCGAGGTCATGTCGCGAATAAAACACTAAAAAGGAGCCGGTCCCGCCTTTGCAGGCCCCACATGCTGCTGCTGCTGCAGCTGCCGCGGCTGCCGTCATTAGTGTCCGAAAAAGAGCAGTTTTTTTTATTCTTTTTTTATTTGGAAACTCCACTTTCCACTCACCTCTCCTGGTTTTGGCAACACGCGGAACCATTGTTGAATCCGACTCTGCAGCTTGTAAAATAAAAGGGGGCGAAGAGGCTGTGATGGCAATGGAAACACGTGCTTCTTCTTTTTTTTTTTTCTTTTTTTTTTAAATGATGTGCCCATAACAGACACTCAATATGCTGGGGGAAGAAAAAAAAAAAAAAAGAGAAACATATATGTGAGGAGACATGTGGTGGTTCATCTTCGATTGTTACCCATTTACCTGGAATAAAAAAACCCCAAAAAAAACGGTTGCCAAGGTTTTACATATTGCAGTAACGTTGACATTAACACGAATTTAAAAATCCAACAAGCCAATAAACACAACTCCTTTCGTTGTGCCAAGTTGCATTGTGGTCCGCTGGTCGCCAAACGACTCGGATTCGCACTAAAGATGAGGAGGAAGCAAAAAAAAAACAAAAACAGAAAACAAAAAAAAAGAAATATTCTGCAGAAAGCCAAGAAAGGCCTCGCGCATGAATATTTATGCTTATTTTATTTCCCT
>CAAKHG010000647.1:1464-21640 GCA_901007715.1 Dactylopterus volitans
TTTACACAAACAGTGAATACTTAAAATTCACTCATCAAGCATGCCTTTTAGTACTTAATCTACCATATACCTAAAGTGTATTTAGTATAGTTTAGCATATAAAATTGTGCCGTTGTGAAATTTGATTATAACAAAAGCATACAAAATTAGTTGTTCCAAAACAGCAAACTTTGAGTAAAATCATCATCAACGCACTTGGAGGTATACGGTTTATTACTTAACTGCAAGATTTAATATGCTTTTTTTTTCTTTTTTTTTTCACAAGGGTAGCTCTGTGCTGCAGTCTGACACAGTCAGAGAAGGGAGAGAAGAAAGCGGGGAAAAATCAGTTGTGTTGGTGCAAGGGGGAGGAGACAGGCACAGCTACTGTACTGTGGCTAAGGATGTGTCTGCCTCTGTCATCCAAACAATCAGCAGACAGCATTCTGGGAGCTCATTACAGGAGCCTCTGAGCTGGAGCAGACGGCACAGTGGTGGAGGATCAGTGAGCCAGTTCACTGAGCTCAGCCCCAGCTGCACCCAACAGTCTTTCAGAGAGAGAAGCCTGGGCATAGGCCAGCAGGATAAACCCACAGCGACAGCCTAGGATTTGCATGAGCTTCCCCTCCCATCCCAAAAGCACTCATTTAAAGTTTATAGCAGCACAGGGACAAGAGTTTGGAAAGGGCATGTGGGAGGTGTGCAAAGTTGAGCAAACATGACATTACCTGTCATAGGTCATGTCTGAATTGCAATAGGTTAATAGGTGCCCGGCGCCTTCTGCAGGAACCAATCCGCAGGCTGAACTGAAACTTGAGAATGTCGTATTGCTGAACAATTTTGAAAAAAAAAATATGGTGAATTCCACTAATCCCAGGTCGTCTTATTCCACTGTGGTTTTCTTTATCTTCTTCCTGCAAATACACTGTTCTAACTCTGTGGTGCTGCAATGCTTGGTCAGTGGTGCCTCGTGAAAATGGAGCCAACCTGGTTAAATAAAAACTAAAAAGTCACTTTTTTTTTTTTTCTCCTTACCCGCCACGTATGATTAATGGAGGTCGATCCCCAGGAGTGTCAGGCTGTTTGAGTGGAACCGTGTTGTTTTCTACTGCGGCATTCAGCCGATGTCAGATACTGTGACACTAGTAATTCTTGGTGAATAGGTAGTGGCTTAACCATTGTCGAGGTCTTGTTAATCGTGTTATTTGGTCCATTGTGTGCTGCGTCATTGTGTGTTCGCTCTCTTTTCTCGGGATGGTCTTACTTCATCAGCCTCCTCCAATCCATTCTCTCTGCCTCCATGTTCACATTTCTCAGTGAATGACTGTGTAACTCTTCTCCCCTCCCCCCGCAGAGTCGCAGTCCACGGCATTCCCAGTCTACCCAGTCTGGGCTTGCCGACCAGGCCGCCAAGCTCTCCTTCGCCTCCGCTGAATCCTTGGAGACCATGTCAGAAGCTGACATCCCCATAGGGTTCAACCGGATGAACCGATTTCGCCAGAGCCTGCCACTGTCCCGCTCAGCCAGCCAGAATAAGCTACGATCTCCAGGTTAAGATCTGAAGCACTGTCACACAGCCTCTGTCACAACACCCTGGTTGGATGCAAGGCAGTAATAAACGTCTGTTTGAACCTCAGTGCTTACAGACGAAGCAGGATGAGACCGTGTTGCAGTCTCACCTCATCTGCTGTAACAGTTCAAGTCTAATTGCTCCGCTAAAGAGAACTGAAAATCAGCCAGCCTCAGAAATAGCTTTCTTCAGAGACTGAGTTTCAGTTTGTTTTTTGTTTTTTTCAGTGAAGATAACATGTTCCCATTATATTCAAGATGGATGCCCGAGAAAACCTTTCTCATGACATCAGAGAAACATTAAAGCCGTGTATTGATGAGCCTTAATTTGATTTCAACACTCTTGTGTTAATCACTCGCTGTGTTTGGCGCGCAACTGCAAGAGTAAATAGCGGTGTCAAGGGTAGGTTTACTACAAAAGTGCTTTGGGAATTTAAAAGTAGATTAGGAAAAAAAAGCCTCTCAATTACATCAGGTATGATGAGATTAAAAAAAATGTGTGTAAATCTAAAGCAGCCGTCACTGAGGGCCATTTCGTTCAGAAAAAAAAGAAGTGGAGGTCCAAATCTATTGACTCCATGTTTCTTTTCTAACTGTCTTTTTTCTTCTCTCCTTAATTCGTCTGCAATATTTGCTTGAAACTGCTTGACTTTTAATCACTGGTCTTTCTTTGCTTTGTATGTTCTTTTTGTTTGTCCCTGGGTTTATGAAGATGAAGATTCAGGTTAGTCAGGAGTCATCACATCTTTGCCTATAAAATCAAGGACTGCAGCATCTGACCAAGTTTTCCATTTAATTACTGATGCAAAGTATAAACATACATATATATAAAGAGTTTAAAAGTGAGTGGAAAAATCAGCCTGCCTTTTCATCATTTGGATCTAATATACCACTAAGGCAAAACATTTTTCATCATAACGCGGCGGCTTTAAAAACGACTTTTTATCAACTTTCGCTCTCTCTCTCTCTCTCTCTCCATCTCCCATATCACTCTTCCTTTAGGCGTGCTGTTCCTGCAGTATGGGGACGAGACGCGCCGGGTGCACATCACTCACGAGCTGAGCAGCCTGGACACGCTGCACGCCCTCATTGTACACATGTTCCCCCAGAAGTTGACAGCAGGTATGCTGAAGTCACCCAACACGGCCATCTTGATCAAGGACGAGGCGCGGAATGTCTTCTATGAGCTGGAGGACGTACGGGACATCCAGGACCGGAGCATCATCAAGATCTACCGCAAAGAGCCCATCTATGCCTCCTACCCTGCTGCTGCACACCTGGCTAACGGAGACCTGCGGGTGAGAAGCAGGGAGCTTGTTGGAAGTGGGGAGGTGAAGAGAGCAGTCATGGTTATTTGAGTAACAATGCTGTCTGATTTCCTGTCAGCCTCACGCTTGACAACCGAGCCGTCAATCAGAGCTGTGATTATTAGTCCCTGCCCTGAAAAAGAGCAGTAATGTGCTTCTTTAGCAAGGTAATATTGGTTTTTGTATTTCAATGGGCAACTTTAACAGGCTGTTGCCGTGCATGTGGGTTGGTGATTTAACAGGTATTCCTCCTGGAAATGTATTTTCTTATCTTCAAGTAGGCCATCTGTTGCTGTGCAGACACTAGAGAACAATGTTCCTCTGTGAAATAAGCATATTTTACATCCAAATCTATTTCTGCTTCAGTGGAGATCAAGGCAGCCTTAGGGAGACCTTCTTTTTTTTCTTTCCTTTTTTTAAGAAAATATTTCATACAAAAAACCCAGCCTGCCATTTGCATTATTCACACAATTCTGAGAATACAAGGACCATTAACAATGCAAGCAGGCAGTGAAAAGGTAATATTTGTTGATTTTGTGTGTGCGGATATTGTGCCGTATGTCATGCACAAATTATGTTTGTTTACACAAAATGGAAGTTAGTACAAGAAGCAGTAAAGGACCAAGTGGTAAAAAGACAGATGACCAGCAACTATAAAACAGCAGGCGCATTTCCAGCCATTAAACTGCATTTGCATTGCAAGCAACAGTTTTAGTGGGCAAAACCCAGAATCATTAGAGTTACCTCTTGCATTTCCCGGTGAAGAGGTGCACAATTTGTCCATGTTTATGAACGCCGGAGACTAATCACCGGCTGCATTACAACAAGCAGCACTCCTGTGCCTGCATCTTTTTTTGTTGCTCATTCAGACTCTGTCCATACAGTGTGCAAACACTCCTGTAAACAGCTGTGTGAATGTATATGAAATTATCCCTGAGCATAAAGGCTCAGCACCACAAATTCCTCTGTCATGTTCCAATATTTCCTCCAAATTACAGTGTGCTGCATCACAAGGTTACCTTGGATGCTAAGAATTGAATGTGAAGAAGAAGAGGGATGAGTTAAACAACACGAGTAGTTATGTGACAAGGGAAATCAGATTTTTTTTGGCTTTTGGAGATTGTAAAGGTGAAACAAATCACAGCAGGAGTAGAGCCACAGCATAAAAAAGCAGTGCATTCGGGCATGTTAGGCATCTGTATGATGCTGCACATGAATGAGCATCTTCTTTTTCTGTATACGATTACCATTCTACTTCAGGGATCAGTTATTTTCAGGATTCTTCAGAATACCTGCTCGCACTAATCTAATGATGAACCACCAACTGCAGCTTAGGAGGGTAAAGATGGCAGAGCCAGAAGTAGGCATGCTCGAAGAATTTCAGTCTTAGCCAGATGTTCAGTCAGTTTATTTAATCTGTCTTTTTTAGAATTTCATCATATCAGCATCCTCAGGCTTTCTGGACCTTGGTCATCTCCATGTCAAACTGACTCATGGTGAACAGCGTGCTCCCGTCTGTAGGTCTCCATAGTAATTTCCCTCCTTGTTCATTTCAGAGGGAGATGGTGTACTCTTCTCGCGACTCCTCCCCAACTCGCCGCCTCAACACCCTACCCTCCTCCACAGCCTCAGCTTCCTCTGGTTCACCATCCCGCTCGCGCCTCTCCTACAGTGGAGGTCGCCCCCCGTCCTTCGCGGGGTCCCATCCCCAGCATGAGCAGCCACGACATCCCCACCATCCTGGAGCTGGCCACAGTGTCAACGCCGGCCTGTCCCCCTCACCTAGCGCCATCCTGGAGCGCCGCGACGTCAAGCCCGACGAAGAGGTTTCTGCGAAAAACATGGCACTGATGAAGAATGAGGGGCTGTATGCAGACCCCTACAGCCTAATGCACGAGGGCCGCCTCAGCATCGCCTCCACACAGTCATTAGCTGCCATCGGCGACCCCTTTAGCTTTCCAGTTTCCACTGGCCTTTACCGCCGCGGCTCCGTGCGGTCCCTCAGCACATACTCAGCAGCTGCTCTTCAGGGGGACCTGGAGGACTCCCTCTACAAACCTGGAGGTTCGCTATACTCTGACACATACTCCTCAGCCACGCTGGGCATGGGTTTTCGCATGCCACCCTCATCCCCACAGAAAATCCCTGACATGCAGCTGAGGGACAGGGACTCATACTCCAGTTCACCCAGCAGAGCCTCACCTGTCAGACAGACCTTTCGCAAAGACTCGGCCTCCTCCTCCGTGTTTGTGGAGAGCCCAAAGTCACGGCCCAGCTCCAGTTCAGAGCCTCTGTGTCTGACAGCCGGGCCCGGGGAGGGTGGCAGGGCCACACCTTTTGGTTCTTCATTGTCTGGACCGGAATCTGACACTAGCAGGTCAGTGAAAGTGTGTGTGGTGAGTTTTAGTGAATGTAATAATGATAACAATTTGTTTTATTTACTTTATTATGTAGAGCACGTTTGTAAAACAAGTTCACAAAGCACCTCTGATACATAAAAGCAAAGCATACAAAATACATTGAAAATCTGAGGGAAATACAGACAAACAAGAGCATAGATAATGAAATGCACAACTTAGGCCATTAAAAAATGTTTTTCAAGGAGAAGACTGTGGTATCTTGCCTGATTCTCAATATTCCACATTTTTGGAGCCCTTACAGTGAAAGCCCTGCTACCCTCTGTTAGAATCCTAACCCTGGGCACTGATCATAGCAGCAGGCCTGCCCATCAAGGCACGTGAGCAGGGTCGAAAGATTGTCGACATAAGAAGGAGCTAAGCCAACCAGTCATTTCGAAACAAGCAATAAAGTTTAAAAAGTGCAATGAGGCAAGAACGGGCCAAACAACATCATGTTTTCTTGTTTTTGTTAGAACTCTCGGAGCTTTGTTTTTCTCAAAGTGGGGGTGGATTTCTGAAGGATTCAGTCGTGTTGTTTGCTGTTCACAGAATTCCATTACAACCTTTCAAATTGTTTCATGTTCTAGACCCCAAGTTGACTCCCAGGAAGCTACCGTCTGCCATTTAAAGTGATCTTATTTAACTGAGACCCTTATATCTTGAAGTAGTTTGGTTGAGGCTGCTTTTAGGAAAACACTGTAGCACATCCAGCATGACTGAACTGATCATTAGAAATTGGAAAGAAAGAAAGTGGATTAGCTGAGTTTTATACAGTTATAAATTTGAATTACATTTTATATCATACATTTTTTTTTCCAAACTTTAACTTTGATTGTGGCTTATTTAATTAAGAAATTAAGGCTGCCTGTGCAGTGAAAGAAACACGTTTTCATTCACACATGTGCTGTGAGCCTTCTGTGTTACCGCTGTGGCTCTCTACTTTTGCAGGGACCATCGTCTGGAGCGCATGGAGGCCATGGAGAAGCAGATAGCCAGCCTGACTGGCCTGGTCCAGAGCGTGCTGACCAGAGCGCCAGACAGTGACAGCACGTAAGACGTTCTGTCCCATTAACCCAATAAAAGTGACAGACAGGACTGCACTCCAGACACATTATTGACATTTGCTGCCAGGTTATTATCAGAGCCATTATCAGCTTCATAGCAGTGAAGGTGGTACACTATTTTGCGTGAGCACAACACAAGTGCGGAGCGCGAAACGTTAGCTGCAGGGTGCATAGCTATTGATTTGAGCATTGATGGCGATGTGTGAGGTTTTGCTTTAGCTTGATTGAGTTCCTCCTTCACTTGGAACATTGTTATGAGAACACTCCACGCTGATGAACACAATAGAGGCTGATTAACAAGAAAAGAACTTGTTGATGCGTTCAAGTCTGATGGTGTCTAGTCATAGTTCTGTTAGCGTTAGCACTGTAATTGCCTTGCCCTGTGGCCGTTGATCCTCAGATGCGGCCTGCTGCGTCTCTGCATGATGGCGGGCTGCCCTCCGGACCAAGGAGCTGAGTTCTCACGGCCATTACCTTTCTCTTCCAGCGAGAAGACCGAAACCAACAGTGACGGCTCCGCCACTGGAAGTGAGTACAGCAATTGTGACCTGTGTAATGAAGCGTTTACTCCGTAGACTACTTACGAACATCACCGCCGTGCTTATCTCTGCGATGCTTAGAGGTTCTCTTAACTGTTGTATTTTCCACTTAACAATGCCCCAGATTTTAGCCAAGGATAACGGACACAAACAAGCAGTGAAGCTGACCTCCGGGTGGGATGAGTTGTCCAAACTTGACAATGGTCTCACAATGAAATGCGCATCATGGCGTCTTTATTACCTCACTGGTCACCACAGTTGTTTAGCTGCTTATTTCCAGCGTTTGCTGAGCAATTAAATGAGACTTTTACCTCTTTCTTTTCTGAATGGCTCTGACTGTTCACCAAAAATATGCCACGTTAAAGCCACTCCGTTCAACTCTTTGCCACTTTGAAGATTTTGTCAAGTGACTCAGGGAAACATTTTTTTTTCATTTTTTATCTTCCTGCCCCGATGCTGAATCCGGTATGAAATTCATCTATCTTTATTCAGTCCAAATCTGTGTCTAGACACAGACACGGGAAGCAGGCGGATATGTTGTCTCACAGCAAAAATAAAGGCGCCAAACAGCTTCAGAGCCGCTGAAAGGTGTTAAGCAAACAGATAAATATGACTGCAAACATAACACCGGTGAGGTGAGACAGGCAGCTTTGAAGTTGTGCTGGATACATACAGACGATTTCATATTTGTCTTTTTCTTGAGATATCAGTGCTGCTCAAAAGACAACTTAAAGACAGAGCACTTGACAAACTGAGATGCACTTCAGGAAAGAAGCGCTTTTCAAAATTCTCAATGTAGTTTAGCGGCGTAGACATGATATTATATTTTCCTTTCTTTTTATTCATCTCATTCCTATATTTTTTTTTTTTTGGTGCATACAAGGCAAAGCGTCACAAAGCCAATGCAAGGACACAGCTGCCCTTGAAGCGTCCTCACAAATAAACTCACAGCCAAAAAACTAAACCACGAGCGGAGTCATTTTCTCTGCAGTGCGCTGATGAAAATGTTGTCCAGGATCGTCATTCTGTAAATTTGAACTTCAAAGACTTCCTCTCCTCTCCCTCTTTGTCTCTCTATCTCTCCCTCTCATTAATTTAACTGGCGCACTCTTTCCACATTCCAGCTGGACGGCTGAAGAAGAAAGGTAGTTGCCATCTCCTACTCTATCATCCTTTTTATTTCTCCTCTCAGACATCTCTCATGGCTCTCTGCCCTCTGTATGGGTGTGTGGTGTTGCTGGGTCGCTGGCGTTCTTTCTCCTCCCGTCTTCTTCCTGGTTGGTTTACCGGAGTGCAGACCCTTCCCCCTGTCACCCTGTCTCCGTCTCTGCCTTTTGAATTTTTGCCCAGGAATTTCAGAGGGTCGTTTTTGTAGTAGACAGGGCACTCCTTTGTGAGTGTGTGTTGAAGATTTGTATGTGCGCGTGTGTCTGTGTGTGTGTGAATCAATGGCCATAGTCACAAAGCCCTGTGTTAAGATAAGAGCATGATAATCCCCCTGTGTGTCGCTACTGGATACACTAATTGCACTTCTGTATAGGTTACTAATAGCAGGAGATCCCCCCTCTCCAGGGTGCTATTAGAGTTTTGTGGGTATGGCTTTTTTTTTTCTTTTTTTGTATTCACACACTGCACAGTTTGAACACAAATCAATGTGTGTGTGGGCAATTTCCAGATTTTGTGTGTATGTATACTTGTTTGGGTCTGTATGTATGCTGTGGGTGGGTGCGGTCTTTGTTTCTGTGTGTCATGCCGCTAACTGCAAAATCTCAACAGAGCCCAGACCAGCAAACTAACCAGTTTGTTTTCCAACGACCTCCGGGTGACCCCCAAATGTCCTGCTCTGATTGGCAGCTCATACACCATCAGCACCTCTAGCTCTGATGCCACCGCCGCCTTCTAACGCAGCTCAGCTGAACAGCGTCAGCCGCTTGCAGATGCAGCTTCACCTGCACGGTCTGCAGCAGAACGCCACCGACCTGCGCAAACAACTCACCCAGCTGCGAAAGACACAGGTATATGGCCTCCATCATAAAAATGACCGAAAAAAGGGAGCGAAATTAGGTTCATTTTCATATGTTTCAAGATATGAAATTTGACCAAACATTGACATTTCAACATAAAGGGGCATTTCGGTCAGCTGTGGTTATCCTGGACGATTCACAGTTGTTACTACACTGTTGTTACTAAGTAGCTACTATGACAAAATATACAGTATACTTGGAGATATTTGTTGGGATATCCACACAAACAGGAGTTCGAAACCGAAACGAATTCAGTCAGTGTGTGGCATCATTATTTCGATTAGGGGTTTCTCTGCAGGCTCCTCTCTGGCAACCTAAGTCTACGTAGGGTGGATGACACATGAGTCACGAATGATTTGGAAATCAAATTAGACTGTTTATAAAAGGTTTTTGGTGCAGATGTCAACAGATTGCCTTACAGCTGTTGGCCAAGGCCAAATAAGTCTGCCATATTTTATTTGTTTCTACTGTAAACTGTACTATATTTCACCAAACGGTGTGTACAGCAGCACTGGCTCTGATGTGTGTCTGATCTTTGCTTCGCTGCTGTACCGACACTAGAGCCAACACCTCGTGTAGGTCTCACACAGCAGTGACACATTGAGGGCATTGTATCTTTTGAGGATTAATAATGAAACTGTTTGACTGAATGGAAGATAAAAGTGCAGGTTGGGCGCATGTCATGTGGTATTCCACAGAGATGCAGAGTTTTTAATGGCTGCGGTATCAGACTGAAATATCACAAGGAAGAAGGATATTTCTATTTATCTCAGCTGTGAGCGGCTGTCATGGCAACTATAGGAGGAGTCAGCGAGAGATGATGAGCGATGCGAGCGAGAGGGGAAAAGCATGCATTGCTTTTATTTGTTCTATAACAGCAGTCACAAGGGCTTCTTGAACTGGCGAGAGACAAGGAGGCAAACAGCCTGAACAATTCAGTACCCAGAGAGGACAATTTGCTGTTTACCTGCCAGTGTGCCCAAATGACGCCTACATACGTGCCTGTATTGTTGCCCATAGCGATGGCCAGCAGCTTAAATTTTACATGTGGCTCATGAATTATGTACAGCGAGGTTACAGGGGAGACAGGCAGCCGGGAGAGAGGGAATACAGTTCTGTAAGATGTTTCTGTCTTTTTTTTTTCTAGAAATGTGTTTTTCATGGTTTAAAATCGTATATATTTTTGAAATATTCCATGATTCCTGTTTTTGCTGCATCTGAAACCACTTTTCACAGCAATATAATGGGGAATACTCAGTGATGTTAGCAATATTGTTTTACTTCCTGGAACATGAGGCTGTTCAATTATTAATTTTTCTTGCTTACCAGGTGCTTTCATCTCTGGGAGTTGTATTACATGGAGTAGTCCTGCAGAATTTTCCATTCATAACACTGAGGAGGAGTTCACGGTCAGTGCTCCTACCATGGACATCCTTGGTTTTCCTCAGGGCATCCCAGCTTTGAGTATTGGTTGAAATATTATGCGCACATGCAAATATGAACATGGACACCACAGACATTCTCTATGCTTAACAATTCAACTTCTTGCTGCACTTAGGCGTGTTTTCCTTAGACAGGCAATTTATATGAATACTGAAACTCCCTGAAAAGCACATAGCATTTAAGGATGGAGCACAATTGTCTTCTTGTGTAACAAGGTCATGAGATGAAACAAGAAGCCACAGCCTGCCCACTCAACGAAGCAAAATGAAATACGCTATCGCTGTAAATCATTAAAATCAGTTTTGAAAAGCACTAGACAGCACAGATTCTCCCACTCACATGCCCTGTTGTTATGCAGCATTGGCAGATTTCATGACATGAATTATCAATTCCCCCGAGGCCAGTGAGGCTAACATTAATTCCGCTCATTCCCAAACACTTGTCAAGTGTGCGACAAGTCCTACTGCATTTAGACCAGTGTACATTATCTGTAACATTCAGCTTAAATGTGTGTGCGCAGCTGGAGAACCAGGATTCGGTGCGAACTCTGCTAAAGCGGACAGAGGCGGAGCTGAATGTGCGAGTGGCCGACGCTCTGAGGAAGCAGGAGGATCCCCTGCAGAGACAACGCCTCCTGGTGGAGGAGGAGAGGCTCAAGTACCTCAACGAGGAGGAACTCATCATCCAGCAGCTCCAGTCAGTAACAGCATAAAACTCAATATCAGGCAATCATGAGAGCGCTGTGAAGTTATTGTGGCGGAGAAACAGCCCGACCTCATAAAGTGTTTTTCAAGTCAATAATCACAGTGTTAAAAAAATCAAAATGAAAACGTGTTGGGCTGCAGTTCCGTTTCCAAAGGCATCATGTTTTCGGATATTATCCTTGTGAACACGACATCTTGGGACATGCACAAACGTGTGGACAGATTCGAATTTGGGGGTCAAAGGTCAACGTCACTATGACCTTCCAAAAATGAAATTTGGGGCAGCATGGCTCAGTTGGTTGACGGTTACTGGTTGGATCCTCAGCTCCGGCAGAGACTGTGTGGACGTGTCCTTGAGCAAGATACTGAACCCCCAATTTCCCCTGGTGAGCAGATTGGCCAACAGTGTGTGTATGGGTGAATGAGGCCATGGCAGTGTGAAGCGCTTTGAGTTTCATCAAAGTTAGCAAAGCGCTATATTAATGCAAGGCCATTTACAATTTTTTGGCCATAAGTTTAGAATTCACACACTGATTATGACAAAATTCACATGGGTGTCTAAGAGAAGAAACATTTTGATTATTCTGTTAAGTCTTAATGGTCAGGGGTTAACATTGTGACCTCATCACGTGACCTCATTGTGACCTCATCAGGATTTACTGAACATCATAAATCAAAAACAGAGGACGTTCACTTTTGTTTAAATTCTGTCACTTCTTCACCACTTGTATAATCGACCGTGGACATGACTTGGCTTTAACTGCAACCTGACTAGTTGACAGCAGCATACAGCTGTAAGGTTGTAATTCTAGTTATTTAATGCATCTATTGCACAGTAATTTTTTTTTAATATTTCATAACTGCTGAACAAGACAAGTTCATATCTCTTTTACAACTGGATGTGATAGGACAAAAGTGCAACTGTAATTAATCACGGCACAGAGCAAGATTCCTATTAAGATCTTAGGTATGAGACAGACCGGCAACTAATTGAAGTGACTGCAAAAGCAGAGCAGAAAGATACCTTGAGATTCAATAATAAGATAACTTACATCAATTTCATATGTGGAAATGAACTCTGAGGCAATGCGTCCCGAATCTCTCTCTCAGCAGTGTCGCAGTTCCCGAATCTCTCTCGCAGCCGCATTTTTTGATCGCAGACTAATTGTTCGAACTGTTCTCTCCTAATCAACGTCTCGCTATTACGACTGGCTAATGGCCAATTTATTTTGGTCAATTACACATAGAACCGTGATTCTTCGCATAACTGGAGGCAGATTTATTTGACAGAAGTCCCGACCAGACCAGACCAGACGCACAGGATGGTTGTTCAGACTTGTGACTTCATGTGCAGCCTACCTCAGTTGTTGCATGGAACTTTAAAATACCTTCTCTCCTCCTGTTCAGCTGCCCAGAAACCGCTGACATAGCTGCCAGCTGATTGAGAGAATTTATTGGCAAAAAGTTCCGCTGAACTTGTACCGCATAGTTCTTGAACAGATAAATATGAAGCAAAACGAAAATAATGATTATTAAAGTGTAGCAGAGCAGTCCCTGGTGTTCAGCCTTCTGTCTGTTCCCATCTCAGTGACCTGGAGAAATCCGTGGAGGAGATCCAGAAGGAGTCGTCTGTCAACCACAAGCTGGTGACAGTGCAGGAGCTGGAGGAGAAGACCACTGTGCTGAGAAAGTTGGGCGAGACGCTTACAGAGCTGAAGAGTGAGTCACGCTGGCACAGTTCTCACTCTGAGCACAGGCACCAAACAGAAAACAGTCTTCTTCTCTGGCAGGCAGTGTACAATGCACTAATGAGTCACCAAGGCGCTGATTATCTTATAGTCACCCACAGCCTGCATGTCAAACATTTACCCAGTCTCAGCTTGCTCATTGTCTAGATCAACTCCCTGACCTTTTACATCGGTTCCAAAAATGATTTGTTTGAGTGCCACAAAAGGCTTCCAACATCTCTGACAGCTGGAAAGTTCGTGGTTTTGCCTCCTGTGATCCTCCTCCGCTGCTCTCTCCTGCAGATCAGTTTCCAGGCCTGCAGAGTAAGATGCGGGTGGTGCTCAGGGTGGAGGTTGAAGCCGTGAAATTCCTGAAGGAGGAGCCGCACAGGCTTGATGCCCTGTTGAAACGCTGCAAGAGTATAACAGACACCCTCACCACCATGCGCAAGTATGAAGAAGCTCTGGCTAAGAGCGGCATTACATGAGCACTTGATTTTACATCCCAGCCAGCTTTTGTTGCATAGGAAGAGTAGAATATAGAAAAAAAAAAAAAACAATACTGATGAGTTTCCATCCTGACAGACCTAGATAACAAGTTCCTAAGTAATCTTGAACATACTGATGGGAAAGCATCTGTTCAGCTCATCTTTGAGCGTGTTTAATGGCTTTTTTTTTCCATTTACACCTCAGCTTGTTTGTCAACAGACGTGACTGGAATGAAAATTGATTCACTTGATCTGAAACAAACAAAGACAAATGATCGGTAACAGCATATGTGGAAAAGCAGGCGTATGAATAAGATTACTTGGTGTTACTGGGTGTTATTTTTAAAAGTGTGGTGATTGTGCATTTAAGGTCTCTGCCCTCCGGCATTGTAACATTGTATCCAAACCAACATCTCATATCCCGGTTGAACTAACCTCGCTGTTGGGGAAAACAAAAACAAAAGAATTTACTCATTTTTGTGGCAAAAGCAAGTTTGAGACTAGCTGAATTTGGTCTGAGATTTGTGACCTTTAGTGTGCCTTAAGTGCGTGGTTGATCAACCAGAGTTGACTGATGAAATCATTTTTGTTTTACCAAGGCAAGCAAACGAGGGAGTGTGGAAAAAGCAGGAGGACTTTTCTAGTCCTTCATCAAAGCACAATGAGGACTTACAGAAGTTTTCAGACTTTGACATGCCCACCAGCCCACCACTCACCATCAATGATCTTGGGGGAGGAAACAGCCTGTCCAACTGGAGCCCCCACTCCAGCCTCATTCGTGGCCATGGGAACCCGTCGGGCCCTCTTAAGGACAATCACCCACCGGTGCCACACAAGGGCAAAGCCCTGGAGGAGCTGGAACGCCGCGCTGCTGCTGACAAAGCTTTATCTGTAGAAGTTCGACTGGTAGGATTTATTTGTGTTCTTCACGTTCTCTTGGGTTCAGACGGCTTGGATTACAAATCGCGTCGTGACACTACATCCATACTGCAACACCACAGTGGTTGTGGCTATGAAGTGTTAAATCCACCGCTTCACTCCACAGGCAGCAGAGCGGGACTGGGAGGAAAAGAGGGCCAGTTTGACCCAGTATAGTGCCCAGGACATCAACCGGCTGCTGGAGGAGACCCAGGCTGAGCTAATGAAGGCTATACCCGACCTGGACTTTGCTGCCAAACAGATCAAACCCTCAAGCAACACGCCATCTTCCCAGAACCCCCAGAGTGGGGTGGGAACACCAGAGCACCGTGTCAACAAGCCCCAGCACAAGCTGTCTGGGAAAGAGGGAGGATCCAGGCGTGGCTCTGGTAAAATGAGAGTTCCATGCCTCGGTCTACATCATTACCAGGAATCACTGTCAAGCACACACTTTGCCTTTTTCAAACTGTCAAATTTTCAAAGGCAAACCACAAAAAAACAGTTATGTTTGCAGGGTAGTCGCCATGCATTTTTGATAGAATCCAGTGTGTTTTAGAGATGTTTGACAAGTCCCGCAGGTCCTAAGATTTTCAATGAATATAAAATGATGTTAAGAAAATGCAAGAATTCGACTCAACATCGCATTCCGCACTGAGTAAAATTGCTTTGCGCATCACAAAGCATGGATCGATATCTGAAATGGCTCATTCCAAAATCATTGTAATCATATTGCTGAAGTATAACGCCTTTCTTATGTCTTGCCTATACTTCCTGATTTTCCAGATGAGCTGACGGTGCCTCGATATCGCACCGAGAAACCCTCTAAGTCCCCCCCACCTCCACCGCCTAGACGCAGTTTCCCATCTTCTCCAGGCCTGACCACTCGCAGTGGAGAACCCCTTATTCCTGGGAAATGTGTCAAGGTAACACAGCCAAAATTCACAAGCAGGCGGTTTTCACATGTTCACTCTCACTATAAGAATCCCTCTACTAGAACATTTCATTGACGATTTGTTTATCCAACAAAGATGTCTTTTTACAACAGCGTCAACAGCAAATCTCTCCTTTTGTACGCCTATGGATTAATCTGTCAGAGCCCGATAATAAAATGTTCAAGTTGCAAACTCTGGAATGCTGTTTCAAACCCTAATATTTTGCCTTTGCTTTCCGAATGTTTCTTTTTTTAATATTTTTGATTGTAGAAGTCTGAATCAGAGGAGACGGAGAGCCAGAAGCCTCATGTGAAGCTGAGGAGGACAGTGTCTGAAAATCCTCGTCCTGCATCCACACCTCCCACACTAGCGTCTGGGGACAAGGGAGAAGGGGAGGAGGAGAAACTTGCTGCGGAACTGGAGGTAAGCTGAAATATTGCGTGTCCATGTTGTGGATCATGTCCTCAATAGACTGATTTTCATTGACTGGGAAAACGGCACAATTTGGGGTTTTTTTTATCATGTATGTAAGAGCCCCAATCTACCACTGGCTTCTGTGTGCGCACATGCTAACAAGCTGATATGCTCACCATAATTACCACATGTTAAAACAGCAGGTGCCATATGTCCCCTTTCCCCTGGCGATGGGAGCGCCCCGAAATTACACACTGCTCAGTCACACACATCATCAGTCAGGACTCACTGATCCCAACCAGACAGATGGACGCTGATGGCTGTTTGGACTGTGTTTACCATGGGCTGACTGAAATTTGAGGCAGCACAGAATCAACCAAAGTAAAATCACAAGGATTATAAAGTGGCGGATGTATTTTTATTGTTTATTCTATCACATTTTATGACCGATTTTGAGCCTCTCTTTTATAGCTATCTATTTCAAACAGCCCCACTCAGGTTTGCTCTGCCTTCCTTTCTCTGCCTACCACAACAAAAACAAAAACCCCTGCAGGCCGGACCTGTGGCCCTCCGAGGCCCGAGGCAATGAGCTAACACAATTGTTGACCCTGATTGCTGTGTGTTACTGACCTGTTTGGCCTCTGCGAACTCCTCAAGCTACCGCCATCACACACACACACACACACTGACACACAGAAACCGCCATTTACTGCTCAGCCAGTAGCCGCATCCACTCGGTCTGTTCCAGCCGACACTGGCACAAAGCCTCCCTCCAGAAGATATTATTGCTCACCAGAGTCTCTTTTTGTTGTTGATTTGCATGCACGCCAAGCATAAGAAGTCTTAACCCAAAATCGGTAGTATGCACCAAAGCAGGATCTTTTTTTTCCCCCATAAAATTAATGCAGTATTTGATTGCATTGGGGAGAATATAATGTAATGAATCTACTTGAGCATTTGTACTCACAGAGCTTGAAGTTCTAGTTGCGGAATTCAACTGTGGAACCAGAAAATTTAAAAGTAATTGACATATATTTGCAGTAACCACTACCACATCGTGTCACAGGTTGAGTTTGCTCAAGATGTTAGCAAACACTTACCAGCTGCGGCAAAGGAAATTGAGGAAATAATTGTTGTTGAACTGACGGATGCAAAATTTGACTCCTATGTTGTCACAATCGAAGCTGCAGTGGCCCTGTTCATACTGGTAAATGTGTTATCTGAAATCACATCGCATACAAGTTAGTAGCTTCACTAGATTGCATCGCATCGCGTTTGTGAGCTGTGCGCCGCGCAACAATCCTGCGTTTCACACAGCAGGTGCTCGGACAGTTCCCGAGCATGTACCAGTTCATCGTGTTTAAATCTAAACCTTAAGTGCTCTCCTCATGTGTAGGGAAGGTGTTCTGTCCCCCGCATCGTGTTGACAGAGTGTTTGCCGGCTTCACCCACTGACACAGAAGATCCTGTCAGAGATTTAGCAAATGATTCTGCTGTGAAGAGCCGCTCGCAAGGCCAGACGGGAGGGGCCCTGTGTGGAGGCCCTCCTCAGCAAAGGTCAAGGATCCGGCGCTGCTTGCAGGAGGATATGGAATTTAAAAAGGACTTGGCCTTGCTCTTGACAGAGCTCGAGATGAGGGTGTTGTCTTCCTTTGAGGCCCAGGAGCTCAGCAGCGCGCTGGGGGAAAGTTTGCAGATTCTGACCATCTCACCTCAGACTACAGGAGTCTCCGAGGCACAGCTGAGTGGCCGGCCTCTCCTGGTGCTCTTTAGCGAAGAGAAGACTGTCAGAGAGGCCTACAGGCTCTTACATTCCCTTTTGGACTCGTCTAAGCCGGCACCCAAAAACAGAATAAAATTCTCTTTCCACCAGGGCCAGCAGAGCTCTCTGGCGAAGGCTCTGTGGAGGGGGATAGAGACGGGGGACAGGATAGTGACACTCAGAAACACCGAAAGGGAAATGATTCCCGAGGTACAGCAGAGTTCCACAAGCACCTCTGTCGGGTCCTGTGGTTCCGTGGATGGTCACGCCACACAGGGCCCAGCTCCAACAAGAGAAGATGTCCAACTCAGCACCTACAGGAGGCTGGACAGCCTGGAGGAGACGATTCGTGAGTTGGAGAACACCTTGATAGAGATCAGTGGCCACTCAACTGCAGATCAGCTCTACACGGGGGCAGCTTCCGAAAGCGCTGGTGCTGCTCGCCTGACTGGCGCTGTGACCTCAGAGGCCAAGAAGCCGCCGGTCCCACCTAAGCCATCCCCTTTAAGCCCGGGAGCGAAACAGGTTCATTGTTTGCATCTATTGCGCAGCTCCGTGCTCTGAGGCAGCATGCACTCATTCCTCTCTTCTTCTGGGTGTCTGTGGGAACTTCGCTTTCAATCCCCTGATGTCTGTTCCCTGATGAAATTGGCATCTAATTGCATTTGAAATCAAAAAATTTTGCAGAGGCGACAGACAGCAGGCTTGTGTGTTCTGTGATTGGTGCCGGAGCTGCTTTCCTCCTGAGCTCAGAGTCGTTCATTGTTTCTGCATTGATCTGTCCTGGCATAACTGTTTTGTGTCTGTACATTTAGCCGGTTCTACATTCTTTTACTCTATGCAGACAACACAGTGAATGCATAGAACAGACAAAAATTTCTTATTATTTTTCATCTTCTACACTTCTCAGCTTTATCACATTGATCTATCTTCTAATCTTTGCTCTACCTTGAAAAAAATTTACCTCTGCAATTTGTTTTACCTCTGCCAAGGGGTAAATGTTTTTTTATCTGCATCTGTTGGCTGGTTTGTTTCTCTTGGTGTTTGCTAGAATGATTAAGCAAAAATTATCAGACAGAATTTCACCAAACTTGGTGGAGAAGTAGAGTGTGGGACAAGGAGGAACCCATTGAATTGCACCAAAAAACAGATTTTTTTTAAAAAAAAAATAAATATTTTTAGTGCATCACCTTGGCAGAGCTCCGCGCTCTCCTGAGCGTCCTTTTGATTTTCAATTTAATACAAATTCATGGGTTCATGAGCGTTTGCTGCATTTTTTTAATGTTCTTTGTCGTATTGTAATTGGACACATTAACTTGTAAATGTGGAATACTAAAACAGAAAGAGATTTGCAATGAAGTTTAAAAAAAAAAGCAGTGAATAAAAAGACAAATACAAAAAGAAAGGAAAAAGATAGTGAAGAGTGAATAACTTTGATATCATCTTCAGTGCTCGTATTAGGATTTCCAGTATTAGTGGTATAGAATTTACCATCTAGGATCTCACTCATGTACCAACACCAAATAACTCTTCCAACACACATCCTGCTGATATCGAAGGACAACATGATGCACTTTTAATTGCAAGACATTTTGAGCAGCCCAGTTTCACCCCACCTCCATTCGACCTCAACACAACAAACATTTTCAAAAGACTCGTTGTATTCGTGTGTCAACCGCCACCTCATTCGGTGTCGTGACAGCTTGACACACACGCGCACACACACACACACACACACGCACACACACACACACGCGCCTCTTTGCGGCCTCCCACTCAGGGCAGGGCCGCGGTATTTGACAGTCACGCTGTCATGGTGAATTTTAGCCCTCTGATGTGGAGCCAGGGAGCATCCCCATGGGCTCGGGCTGAGGATTACAAAGTCTTCATGCATTATTTCATCAGTCCAACTTCAGCCATCATTTCATCACTACATGATTCCACTTCCTACAACATTTCCTCACACACCAGCTATACATACGCTCGGATTTTAATTAGCACATTAGAATAACAGTGTGTAGTATACAGTTTATGTTAGATATGGATGTCAAAATTCGGCTCCACGTCAAAAGAAAACGTCTAAAAAGGAACATGTGAGGAGGGGGTTGCCTTTGATGCTGCTACAGCTAACATTGTATTAGTTTTTGTGGCAGCTAATGTCTCTGTGTGCAGAAGAAGCACAGTTTGATGGAGTTTTAAGTGAAGATTTGTTTGTTCTGCGGCGTAACAGAGACAGTAGATGGTGTAACTCAGCAGGAAAGATCATTAGGGACGCTGCCTCTTGAATCTGCGGAGCAGCTAAGCTACACAACGTCGGTTTTGATGCTTTTTTGATATTCCTCTTTTTGTCATTCTCCACTGATGTATGGTGAAATTCCGTGAAGTGAATCGTTCAGTTGTATTAGCTACCAGCTCTGATCATAAAAAAAAAAAGAAAAAAAAAAAACCTCAACGGCCTCAGCTAGATAGATTCACTTGTTTAAATCAGACAATCAGATTCCATTCAGTTGCCTCGTTGATGTGTGCTGAAGGCGTATACTAAAGGCACTGGAGAGGAAAAATGACATCTTGGACCGTGTGGGGAGTGTCCAAGGTCAAATTCACACACTCTCTCTCCTGTCTAATCCTCCCCCTTTCGACCCTCTTAGGGAGGGAACAGCTCCAGCGTCGGTAAGGTCCTCCACTCCTCAGCTGCCTCCAAACTGAAGCACCTGCAGCAGAACAGCTCAGACAAATACAAAAGCGGCAAAAGGGAGGACTTCCTGAAGAGCCAGGGCCAGCAGCAGGTATCATCTCTATATTTAGCAGTGTCAAGGTGCGCTTGATCTGGCAGCATCTGTGCAGATGGACTGCATGGTACTTTCGACATTGTTTTATTGCTCTTTCATAACGTTTTTTTTTATATTT